>JASANF010000297.1:0-96728 GCA_030248245.1 Trissonchulus sp. WLG1_4
CGATGGTCTGTTATACTTTAAAATGCATTTTTATTTGTAATTTTAACAAGTGGATTTGCATTACAAATGCAAAATCGCTCAGTTAAAGTCTGGGCAGTGGGTTGCACAGCCCATATAAAAAATTTAGAGAATTTTCCAACTCTTATGGCAAAATTTAGTAGAGACGTAGGGTACTAGAGGTACGAGAGAACAAGATGAACCGGGCTTTATAAATAGAGAAAGAGTGAGACACTGTTCTAGCTAATGTTTTTTGACATATAGCAGATAGATGTGCTTGTCAAAAATCTGAAAAATCTTAAAACAATAAAGAAAACGATAAGAAGTAAATCGCTAATTAGCACAGATTTTGCTAAAACACAGTTTACATAGTACATATATATACCTAATCGATAAATAACACTGTTTTTTATAGGTGTGAAAACCGATAGCTCCTCTGCAACTGCCGATCAAGAAATACGGGCCGGATCTTCTGATGCAGGACCCGGAAAAAGTCCATTCAAATGGCCTAGTGGACTTTTGGTCGGCTATAATTCCATTCTAAGAGCTCTACAATCGACCGACGAAAACTCAACGGCAAAATTGCAGTTCGTCCTTTTCGACAATAAACTGGTCAAACATTTGGCCGTGGCCCATTTTTCTGGCCTGCTTTTGGCCGGAAAAAACTGCCCTGCGGCCAAAATTTCCGGTCTAAGCGGCCGATTGGCCCCTGTTTTGGGCATACGCTCTGTTATGGCACTGGGATTTACGACAGAATCGACACTATTTAACGACATCGTGGATTATGCTACTAAATCACTGCAGTTGGTACGATCTAATGTACTAACAGAAAGTACTAAAAGTGAAAAAGCAACTAAAACGTCTGCTAATTCCTCAGTTCAGTATGTTCCCGCTGCTACGGTTAATCCTGTGGTAAAACCCAAACCTAATAAGAAGAAAAGAAAGACAAAAAGTGAAAGACAAAGTAAGAAAGCCAAAAAGCGAAAGACTAAGTGACGTTTATGGATTTTCAAAACTGTTTTAACGTGGAACTATGTGATTTTTGCTATTAAAAGCAAGATGGTGCCGATTTGTTTCTTTATAAGTTAGGCGAAAATTCGAGTTGAAGACCTCCTAGTCGAGCGTTTCACTCCTTTTTAAGCCCGGTTCATACTTGTCCGTAAGGACATCGAGACGAAGGACAAATTTTAGTAACGGTGTTTGACGCGTTGGCCAAATCGTTTCGTCTACTTTTTTGCATAAGGAACTGGACTTGACTCTATCATCTTCTTATCCGAAAACTTCGTTTTTCCTGGAATTGCTTAAGGACAAACAATAGTGACAAGCATAAGAACAAGTATGAACCGGGCTTAAAAAGGAGTGAAACGCTCGACTAGGAGGTCTTCAACTCGAATTTTCGCCTAACTTTATAAAGAAACAAATCGGCACCATCTTGCTTTTAATAGCAAAAATAGTGTGGTTTCCACGTTCAAACCATTTGAAAATCCATAAAATATAAACCCACTTACCAAACTTTGCATTCACACGACCAAACAATCACCAAACCAAACTGCCCCATACTCAGAGCAAATTTACACCAAACAGCCAATCAGAAGCCACCACAGCAACGAGCGCGCATTTAACTTTTAGTTCAAATTCGAGTTGTGTAAAAGCAAAACAATTTTTGTGTTTAAATATAAATAAACGTTATAACTTTGAGTATGATAGTTTATTCGGGTTTATAACCACAACACACCATTCATACATACTTTAACACAAGGCTCTGTTTTGTAAGCTCTTGTACCTACAATTCTATTGTCCTTGTACCAAGTTAAACGAATTTTGGTCCAAATTCAGGTAGAGTATAAATTTGATCTGTAGAAATACCTTGATATACCTGGATTCGTAGGGGGTCCACAGCGTAGGCCTTCATTCGTGTAGAGGATATATATCCCTTATAACCTAGCCTTTTTCAGTAATGGTCTCAGCAAGCTCGCGGACGCGATAGAACCCGGTACCGGTTTAACAAAACCACTTTTGCGAAATACACCTAATACACCTGTTTTCTGCTTTTTTTCGTATATTTATGTTTTCTATCATGTCAGTTTTGAATAGACATTTCATATTTATAAACCTTTGGTTCAGAATTACAATTTACATAAAACTTATGCACCAACGCTGAACAGTTTCTGTAAAACTCATTAAGTAGATATCGACTGCATGGTACTTTTATAAACTTATTATCAGACTATTATTGTCCATAAAATTCACTCATCAATTGGAACATACCTGTAAACTGAAGATAAATGGTTTTTTGTAGTAATTTGGATCTTTGACTTGGCACAAAAATTCGTGTTCTTTGTAGAAATTAATCAGTGCAAACGCATTATTAATGCCCCACAGATTCTTCTCAGCAACCATCGCTTGTGCATATAAACAATGCTGGAAAAATGTAGCTGTGCGTGCAGTTGAATACTTAAATTTGATTGGCTGTTTGGTCAAACCACCAAACCAAGTTTGGTGGTCCACCAAACTAGAGTCGGCAGTTTGGTCTGAGTTTGGAGTGAGTTTGGAGCATGTTTGGTGTGTATTCACACGACCAAACTCACACCAAACTGGAGTTTGGAGCAGGTTTGGTTTGGCGTGAGTTTGGTGCAAGTTTGGTCCTGTAAACTGGCCTTAACGAAGCCAAAATCGGTGGCTCATAGCGCGAAAGTAGAGGAACACGTTGTTCTGCTCCCCCCCCCAAGAGTCTCCTAGATGCCCACATATGGTTATGTAGCTTTAGTCGGAAACTTGGAACTTCATTCGCTCGGGTTGGATCAAAAAAATTTAACTTGAACCAACAATTATGGTGACGCCGCGCTGTATTTTACCGATACGGTAAAATAATACAGACTGTCGTCCTCTGAAAAAATATATGCTCGTCAACAAAAGTGCTTGTTTCGTGAAAAATTTCCTTTTTTCAAATATGCAATATTAGCGTATAGGGTTTTTTAATAAAAAATGTGCTGCGTGAAAATGTTTTATATTTATATATATATATATATATATATATATATATATATATATATATATATATATATATATATATATATATATATATATATATATATATATATATATATATATAATCTGTGTGCACTTTTCTTTAATTGCTACATAAGGTTAATTAATATTGATATTATTTATTATTATATTTATCATAGATAATGGTGAGACCGATTCGGCGACAAATCTTGGTCGCGCCACTAAACTATCGGTGGCCCACTTCGTCAAAAGAAGCTACTGAATTCGTTCTCAGTCGATTGGAGCAGATTTTTACAGATCAGAACATCAAGCGACCTGTGGCTAGTAGAAGAAGTAAGCAATTCAGTCATATTGTTGTATCAAGAAAACGATTAACCTCTTAACTTGAGAAAGTCGGGAATAGGAACTCTGCATTTCTATTGAAATACTTGGTCTTAAACTGTATCACCAAGACACAAGAGTACGTATATACGCAATAGTGTCGTCCTCATTTCCTCATGTGTTTGACTGCGTTCTTTGGAAACCGTATTTTAGAAAAATTTTAGCTTGAGTCAGCTAGATTCTCTCGAAAAGTTTATATATATGTAGCACCACCTTAACGCAGGGTTTTTTCAAAGCCGAGACTGTGTTCATTCTGGGTTCCGTTAAAAAAAATTGCGCCCGCAAAATTACAATGCAAAATGGGACGGTAAAAGTTTTGTGCTTTCTATCGGTGCATACAATACGTTATTCACGCCACTGACATTCTATGTGACATAACCGGTGGAGCGTACTCAGACAAAAATTTAGGGGAGGGGGATTACTTCGATGGTCTGTTATACTTTAAAATGCATTTTTATTTGTAATTTTAACAAGTGGATTTGCATTACAAATGCAAAATCGCTCAGTCAGAGTCTAGGCCAGTGAGTTGCACAGCCCATATAAAAAATTAGAGAATTTTTCAATTCTTATGCAAAATTTAGTAGAGACGTAGGGTACTAGAGGTACGAGAGAACAAGTATGAACCGGGCTTTATAAATAGAGAAAGAGTGAGACACTGTTCTAGCTAATGTTTTTTGACATATAGCAGATAGATGTGTTTGTCAGAATCTGAAAAATCTTAAAACA
This sequence comes from Trissonchulus sp. WLG1_4, assembly GCA_030248245.1. NCBI lineage: Eukaryota > Metazoa > Nematoda > Enoplea > Enoplida > Ironidae > Trissonchulus > Trissonchulus sp. WLG1_4. The sequence goes on from JASANF010000297.1 coordinate 4,114, forward strand.
ATAAAGAAAACGATAAGAAGTAAATCGCTAATTAGCGCGCAGATTTTGCTAAACACAGTTTACATAGTACATATACCTAATCGATAAATAACACTGTTTTTTATAGGTGTGAAAACCGATAGCTCCTCTGCAACTGCCGATCAAGAAATACGGGCCGGATCTTCTGATGCAGGACCCGGAAAAAGTCCATTCAAATGGCCTAGTGGACTTTTGGTCGGCTATAATTCCATTCTAAGAGCTCTACAATCGACCGACGAAAACTCAACGGCAAAATTGCAGTTCGTCCTTTTCGACAATAAACTGGTCAAACATTTGGCCGTGGCCCATTTTTCTGGCCTGCTTTTGGCCGGAAAAAACTGCCCTGCGGCCAAAATTTCCGGTCTGAGCGGCCGATTGGCCCCTGTTTTGGGCATACGCTCTGTTATGGCACTGGGATTTACGACAGAATCGACACTATTTAACGACATCGTGGATTATGCTACTAAATCACTGCAGTTGGTACGATCTAATGTACTAACAGAAAGTACTAAAAGTGAAAAAGCAACTAAAACGTCTGCTAATTCCTCAGTTCAGTATGTTCCCGCTGCTACGGTTAATCCTGTGGTGAAACCCAAACCTAATAAGAAGAAAAGAAAGACAAAAAGTGAAAGACAAAGTAAGAAAGCCAAAAAGCGAAAGACTAAGTGACGTTTATGGATTTTCAAAACTGTTTTAACGTGGAACTATGTGATTTTTGCTATTAAAAGCAAGATGGTGCCGATTTGTTTCTTTGGTGCTATATTTTGTTTATTTTTTTTCTTTTAATTTTTTTTTTTCTGTCCCCCCCTTTTCGCAGACTTCATCTTCCTCCCCCCCCACCTTTTTTCCTTTCTTCTCCCTCCTCTCCCCTTTTTTCTCTTTAGCTCTACCCACAAATCTTTCTCTAGGTCCGTCTATTACAAACAAAAACTACGCCCGTATATAGTACACCCTATACCTCACCCCGTCGCTTTTTTTAGGTTTTTTATTGTATTTTTTGTTCTTCTTTGTTATCTTCATCTGTTCACTATACTTTCTATTTGTACATCTTTTTTTTTTATTTTTTATTGCAGTTAACTCCTTCATTTACCCATTGTCCCGTCCCATACCTTGTCCTTTTGAAATTTTTTTTTTTTCTGATCGTTTTCTTCCCGTTTTTTACCTCATCTCGCTTTTATTTTTTTTTTTGTTTTTCTTTTGATTCTTTTTTACTCGCTTTTTTTACGCTTCTCTCGCCTCTAATATAAATTTTTTTTAATTTCTTTTATCGATTAGATATATCTCTATTTTTTTAGCCTTTACTATTTATCATTTCCTATACTCCTTTCCCCCTTTTTTTCCTTTTCCTCTTTTTTCGCTATTCATCTATACCCTTTTATACCTATATTTTCTCTTTTTCCGCAATTTTCAGTTTTTATATTTTAAGTCAGTTCAATTCCAACTAAATTTCTCAATTTCTATTTTTTACAGTCTATATTTCTTTACTTATAGTTATTTCTCTTTAATTTCTATTCTTATCCTTCCTGCATTACTTCTGTTTTCACGTATATTTTACTTTTCTATATATTATATACCTTATATTTTTTTTATCTTCTTTTTCTTTTTTTCTCTTTAATATTTCCTAGTACTATTTTTTCTTTTATTCATATACTCCACTATTTTTATTTATTTTTTTTCTTACATTTTAATTTTATTCTTTTTTTATTTTTATTTTTCTTATTTATATTCTCTTCCCTACTTTTCCTAGTTTCCCAAGATTCCCCTCCTTTTTTTCCTCTTTTTTTTATTTTTTTATCCTCTTTTTTTCCTTCTTATTATTTTTTCCTATCTCATACCATTTACTTTTGTTACTATTACTTTTTATTATTTTTTTTTTCTTACTTTCTACTTCCATCCTACTTTTTTACTCTTTTTACCTTGTTTCTTTTTCCTCTTCTTCCCCCCCTACACCCTTCAAGTTTTATTCATTTTTATTCTACCGTTTATTTCCTCTCTAACTTTCAGTCTCTTTTTTTTCCCCACTTCTTCTATTCTTCCTCTGTTCCTCCCCTACCGTTACTTACATTTTCTTTATTTCTACGTATTTTCTTTATTTTATTATATCTATTCATACAACTATTACTCATATATAATCAATTATATATACCACTATTTTTACTATATACTATATAAGTTAGGCGAAAATTCGAGTTGAAGACCTCCTAGTCGAGCGTTTCACTCCTTTTTAAGCCCGGTTCATACTTGTCCGTAAGGACATAAGGACAAGGACAAATTTTGGTCAGCAGTGTGACGCATTGGCCGAATCGTTTCGTCTACTTTTTTGCATACGAACTGGACTTGACTCTATCATTCTTTATGCGAAAACTTAGTTTTCCTGGAATTGCTTAAGGACAAAACAATAGTGACAAGCATAAGAACAAGTATGAACCGGGCTTTAGAATTAAAAATGTATACTGTTAATGTCAATACGACGCATACATTAAGAGGGGAATACATTCTGGAGGGTCTTGTACCAAAATTTTGACTGCCCTTGTACCACGTCTGACAAAAAGAAAACCATATAATATTAGCGGAAAAATTAATGATTTTTACAATTTGTGGCCACAATACCATCTTTTAGCGTAAAAATTAGCGATTATTTTTGAGAGTCCATTTCACACAAATTTTGGTGAAAATCGCATAAATTTGACAGGAATTACTGTATTGAGAGTCCATTTCACACAAATTTTGCTTGCCGATGTACTTTAGCTTTGATTTTTCTTGCCCTCATACCAAAATTAGAAATCTGGGGGTCCCGGACCTCCACCAGACCCGGCCCGTGTTAAACTGTGATACAACATTAGAAGAATATTATTGAAGTCGGCGTCGTAATTATCGACAAATTGATGGCCACACTTTACGTCGAAAATTTGCATCAATACGGCTGCCAATTACATATATATATTACCATTTGAACAATTATCAGCACTCAACAAAAACGACTTCAACTTTGCTTTATCTCAATTGAGACTTCCCCAAATTCCAGACCAGGTGTTCCAAAGGGCTGAATTCAAACTATTTGGCCGCAAAGTTTCGACAACTTTGCGTCACCTGTTGCTGCCTTTAATATTTCAAATGTTGTTGGGGTCGGGTCGAGTCTACGTTAAGTAGTTTCTTTGCAGAGCTGGTTTGACAATGATAAATTACCTTGTTTTGGGCTTTATGGTAGGCAAACCTTAGCAAAATTTGTGATTTTGGACCGCTTCTACTTTTCTATATACCTACTCGTTGATCTGTGTATAATTCGTTGTTTACCTTTGCAGTTTTTTCGGTAGCTACAAGTCTCGTTTTTAATTGAGACAATGGGATAGCTTTTCTGTCGATAGCCTCTACCTAATATATATAGGTATACCTTCTAAGAATTGATTTGATTTATACCTTCAACCATGTGTTGTTTGTCCGTTCTGCCGGCAAAACTACTGACTTAATCGTGTCACAATCATATATGGACGTGGGGGGGTACCCCCCTCAGAATGTTTTGGAAGCAGCTCGCGACGGCAGAATCGGTGGCTCACAAGGTAAGAATTGTGGCTCACGAAGCGAAAACGAGCGGAAATGTCGCTCCGAACCCCCACCTTCCCCCCGTATCTTATTTATTTTCTTTATGAATGGTGTGATAGGTTTGTAATTTTTCCGGTTGAACGGAGATACGGCAGTATGTAAGTATAAATCGACCGTTAACCGGCTCTTTCCGGTTCGAAGTGCGGCTTGTTTTGAAAAGCCCCCCTAAAAATGTCCAACAGAAGTGAGGTGCGTCTATCTGCTTGTTGACCAACGAAGGGTGGCGAAGCTGTTTTTATCACCTTAGTAGCAACAGCTGTCACCAATTCGGGGTAGTTAAAGCAAGCAATGAAATTACTGGTTTTCGTTTTACTTTCTTGCTTTTGTTCTGTGAAGAAATTATTCCTTTTTTTATTTTACTTTCGGATGAACTAAAAGATTTAGTTCACATACCAAAAGTAAATAGTCATAAGTCATGCGGTTAATACATGTCCTGCATTCTTGTGTCTTTATATTGTTCCCATATTCTAGCAAGGTTGGCAGTTATATACATATTTAAAGTCGAAACCAGTCTCTTCGGCATGCTTGGGGCAATGCTTGCGCTCCTTTGGGCGCTTTGTTTGCTTGGGGTATTTTTTTCCGGATACCGCGGGTGAAAGTGATGCAGTTTGAGACTGCGAGGAAGAGCTTCGAGAGCTTGCAGAGACGCTTCTAGAGCGTGGACTGTCGCTGTTAGGCTTCATTCATACTTACAGCCGTATGTCCGTTCAGCCGACAAAATGACAAAATAATGACGTCACAAGCGCTGGCTGAACCACTGCAGTAGGCTGCTAGTGACGTCGGTCTGCAGGCTGCACGGACATACGGATGAAAGTATGAATCGAGCCGCAGAGCGAGTTCTCGACCGGGACCGTGGCATGAGGGAAATTGTTCTAAATTCTAATATTACAGGCTGACCTACACTTATACTTTCGCTGTGTTTGGCAAAAAAATAGCCGACAGCTTTGCTGTTCACAACAAAAGTAAACTGCAAACAGCTCATTTGCATATTATTTATTTATACAGTCGGGCATGAACAAGATAGGCGTACGTAGAGAAAACTTCGGCGACATAGATGAATTTTCTTAGCCTTGGTCTCGCTTATAGAAACGAGAGTTCCCACAAGCGGTCACTATTTTGAAGGGTGTGTATCGCGAAAGCAGTCAACTTTGCCTCTCTGAAACTTGTTCAGTGATATACATACATAGGTATAATTGGTATTGAAGATCTACTGTACGTGAGACCTGCCATCTTGTGATACAAGGGCAGTTTACACAAAAACGCCGCAGCCTCCCATCAAGGAAATGTTATCTCGAGTTTTCTCGAAAATGTATCAGTAATTTTCCCAACTTGAGTACCAAAATTGGCCAATTTTGCCTACGTTTTTTTCTTGGCCTAAATTGAATTTTCTATTGGGAAAAATTGGAAATGTGTTTTGGTAACTTGTTAATCAGGCCCTCACGTAATCTCTTGAGCTAAATTGAAATAGTTTTCATTGGTATAGCAGATGTTGGTTTTTAAGTCGCTTCGAAATTTCAATTGGTTTGAGGGAACTTGCGCTGAACCGTTGTCGTTAAGCTTAGATAAGAATATGGTCTTGTTAGATACATGATTTTTTATTTATGTACGTTAAGTATGTATGTTTTGTTGTTGTGTTTTGAACTTTTGAAACACTAAACCGGTTTGTTTACATATACAGTACATCTATTTAGTATATACAGTATAGTACATTAGTACATTAGTATAGTACAGTACATTAGTAGAAATTTTCAAATGCATATATACTGTAGATTCAGTCTCGTAGTAATATGTATATAGCTGATCTACTGATGTAGCCTCAACGGACTTTTCATATTTGTTGAGCAGTCGCCAGTCACTACTATAACTTGTACGTACACGTAGGTAGGTACGTCCTTAGCGATGATCAAGTATGAGGCTCAGCCGCCGCGTAAAATTGTAATCTTTCGGCTACATTGGAAACCACCACCCATACTTTGGGTCGGCCCAGCTTCCTCCCATACATTTCCGAATTTGTATTTAGTCAGTATATACGTATGATATGTAAAAAATACAAAAAACTAAAGAGGAACGGCTTTTGATCAAATTAAAGGGTTAACAAGCTCGTTTTCAGATTGGTCTATTGGTTCTAAAAATTGCCCTCTATCGTGGAAGCTAACCCGAGCTGCCTTTGTGAAGTGTGTTTATTTTGTCAGTCTAAATAGGCTAGAAGACCGGTCTAGCGTAAACTCTCTGACGTGCTTTTTAAGTGCTCCCTCTTTCCCTTAGTTTCCTGATTTTTCTATTCCAAATGTCACTCGTTTTCACATATTTTCTTGAGGTTAAACTTTGCTAAAACCGTTTCCTGCCTTCGCAGTTTGGTTAGGCTAAGTTCTGGTCAACTTTTGGTTACAGTTTGTGCCAGGTATATTTACTTATGGAATCTGACACGCTACTGGAATGAGGGTAGGGTATCTGATAGCTGGAGTGAAAAATTTACTATTGTATATATGTGTATTTTAAAATTGAGTGAAAAATTTCAAGTAGTTTCGCTCTTACTATGTATTATGCAGCTTTTTAGCTGAACTTTGATGTAGCAGGCGGGGAAGGGGGATGGGAGCGAATACGTTTTAGTAGTTCTAATTCTAAAGTCTGACCGAAAAATGCTGGACCATGAGATAAAAAGAAACACGCGATTTTAATAATTACGAAGCGAACGAATTGCAAAGATGAACAGTACAAGCGAGTAGTCACAAAAATTACGCCACCTGTTTTCTCTCAGGGTTCAGCGACTTTTGGTCAGACTTTAGTTTTAAGTTGCGTTCCAGTTGTTCAAGGATAAAGTTCTCTGGTAAATTCAATTTCCAAGCCAACATTTGATTCCCAACTTTCTGGAGAAACTTTAGTGTTAGTACACAATTAGGTTGTAATTCCTGTCCTAATCTGCGTTGCTATATATTCAGCATACAAGCACCTGTTGAAACGCATTTTAGCAGATCCACTGAATTCAATTTAAGGCCTTAAATCATAGCACAGCCCTGAATCAGTGTTAATTTGCCACAAGTTGGCTTAGCAGCTTGAGCGAAAGTCGCCCTACTAGCATAAATAACCTCCATTAACATTATTAACGAGACTAAGATTGATTATTTGTTAATTTAATGTGTCTTGCGTGACTTTGGACTTCATTCCTTCGCCCGTAACACTTTTCATTCAGAGGCTAGCCGACTACCGCCTAGTATCTATCTATCTCACAGCCCATATAATGTACATATTAGCTGAGACTCTATCTTGGTGAGATTCTGCCTTCGGGTGTTTCCTTGCTCTGCGTTCAGAGTTCATTATGATCACCGTAGCAGGTTGACATTTTGTTGAGTTTACCAAGATCTGATTCATGCTTGTATAGACAGTTTTTGATGGCGTGACAGTTACCGTTAGCATGTTTGACCTTTATGACGTCTGCGTTCTTTGTTTTCAGGTGAATTATATAGTGTGTGTGTAGTTCTTTGCGTGGCCTCATTTTTATCATTTTTGTATTGAGTGTTTTTGAATCCGAAAACGAAGCCAAATTGTGAAAAAAATGACAGTTTTTTAGTCAGCCAAATTGCAATTTACATTTTGTGTCAGTGCTAACGTTATAGGTATGTAAAAGTTGAAAAAAATTGATCATAGGCATTGAGATATGACATGAGACTATGGAGCGCAGCGGTACAAAAATCATCTTCGTCAGCGCAAAAATTTCGAGTAAATTAACTTTGGGAGTTTTGTGTGTGCATAATTATTAACTGTTGTGTTGCGCTTAACAATTTACACGTAAAGCTGATTTTGAAGTACCCCTAGCTAAAAATTAGCGACCGCTTTGGATCCAGTTTTTCTTATCTGCGATAGGCCATCATGGGAACTATGTATGTACATTGTGTGCAAAGTTGAAGAAAATCGGAGAATCTAAAATTTTCAGTTATACAGAGGTAGTCTGGTCTTAAGGGGGTAATTGCGTTTTTAGGCGTTTTTTTAAACTACCATAACTGCACTTAACCTCAACAAAAACTAGAGCGGTCTTTTTTACATTTTTTTACACCTTCTAGCTTTAAAAAAACTATATATATTTAAAAGCAGATTATCTTTCGCAATTTTACTGCTGCTATCATTTGAATCAGCGGTTTTTTGACTAATTTTTGCGCCACAGTTATGGAACTCAGGATCAGCCCACAACTACTAAACTTTTTGCAGTTATGCGCTGACATAATATCCCCACCCGTTTTTTTGATATAGTTGATAAGTCGTTTCTACGTTGAGAAAATGACATTTTCGTGCAAAAATCACGTAATTTGACTTTTCTCTAAAATTTTCAAAAGCCCATAACACCGACTCTACAAACTATTTTTAGAAAAGGAAAAAAACGGGTGGGGATATTTTCCTAAAGATAATGTGGTTAAAGTTTCGAAGTCGTAGTCCGTTTTTAGCTTCAGTTCTGTGGGCGCAAAAATTACACTGAAATGTCAAAAACCACGAAAACGACATTACCCCCTTAATGGACTGAATGCACCGTTGTTCACAATTTTTCTTAAGGACATAAGGACAGGGACAAGAAAAGTTTTCGGTCAGCTAGTGTGGAGCATTGACGGAATCGTTTGGTCTAATTTTTTGCATACAAACTGGCGTTGACCCTGTCATTTTTCATGAAATAACTTGGCTCATTTGGCCCGACAGTTTTCTGAAACTTACTTGAGAACAAAACTATAGGGACAAGCTTCAGGCCGGCCTTCAGGCTACATTTTACAGTACATAGCTTTCCGTCACACTTTGATTCTGATATATGCTCACATTCCAGAACCCAGGCCTTCACCAGAGCATACTGTATTAATAACCGACTAGCGTTTGGCTTAATGATGGCCGTTTATGGCTTAATTAATCAACCCGGGTCTGGCTTCATCGTCGTTGGGGGAGAGCGGAATGAGATTCGTGTTCCTCTCATAAATGCCTGGCCTTTTCTGCTATCTAATGGACCATTTGGTCTGGACTAAATTGGGTTTTTAGCGAAATTGTTTAAGGAGAACAAGAACTCATCAAAATTCCTACGCCTAGTGTCACAGTGAAGTCTCTGCCATACTTTTTGACTCTGCTGCTTGTTTAATGTTTCCATAGGGAGCACAGGCTGTGTGTGTGTGTATTCTGGTCTATTTGCCTTCCCTAAAACCTATTCTGTGAAAGCGTATCGCCTTCTATAAACTTTGTCAGAGGTCCCATTTCATGGTTTTACAGTGGTGACGTATGTACACATTATCTACATATACATACATGCATACATGTGTACAAAATAAAATTCTTTTGCTGGACCTCACAACTAATGAAATATGTATATACATAGTCTGACGGGGGTTGACCTATTTCATAACCAACAATAACTAATAATTAATTATGTACATATGTACTAAGTTATATTTCACCTATGTAAAGTACAAGTGTTATCAAAACTACAAGTAATCACATTTATTATAGTCCTAATTTTCTCTCGTAATCAGTTTCTGAATCTCTGTTCCAGTCTCCCCCTCTTGGAGCTGTCGTTTCACTTATGCATATTCATGTATGTGTATGTGATGGGTTCAAGCCAATATTAGGTTCTGTCCTGGTTCTCACGCTTTTGGCCAAGTTTTCAATGCATTTTCGCTCCTATTCAGCTAAGCTTTACATGGATGTACTGCATGTATTATGTGCGGACATCAGAGGTTGAGCCCTAGCAGTTCTTGACGTTTTCAGCCTAACATAACATACCAGTTAGGCTCGATTCATATTACAGCCGTATGTCCGTATAGCCGGCGAAATTACGAAATAGTGACGCCAGTAATCATGTATAAGATCAGATTGTCTCGTGATTTTTCGGTTACTGCATGAACGGACATCCGGGTGTGATTATGAATCGAACCATGCACACTGTAAGATGGGATGTAAAATAGGACGTGTCAGCTGTAAAACACTACATTTTAGCTGTAAAAAATACGACAGTCTTCTGTCCTAGCTTACTACTGAAATATCACTTTTTCGCTATCAGAAAATGGGGTTTTGTCTTCCAGGGAACCGGGTAGTATTATATACTTCACCCTATTTTCTGTATTATATATGTATTTTTTTATTTTTTACTCATTCTTTTATGAACAAGTTTTCTACGTGAAACTCTGCTGATGAGTTCTCACGTGAGTTCAGCTATTCATAAACTGTTTTTGTTGTTCAGTCGCGAGTCTACTCAAGTCTGGCAAGAGAGTTAATGGCTTTAAACGAACAACCTGAATATAAACTACCTACGCAAATAAATTTTATTATAATTTTTTTTGAAGTTTAGTCTTCTTCCTTTACAGGAGTACGCATCCAAAAACTTTTTGTTTGTTTTGGACACCTCATAACCTTATAAGAGGCATTATGTAATGTGGCACTGTGTACCTAAGTGACCCCGTTCTAAGGGCTACACGTTTTCCCCATCGTGTGGAACACTCAGGATCTCAATATGAAAGGGGTTGGTGTCTACTCTCGATATGTCGAATCTGAACGGGGGTTTGTGCGTTCGTTGCTGACCTATGTATAAACTATCTATGCTTTTAGTTCCAAATGGTAAAATCATAGATTTTGTCAATTTGTGAGAGAACATGGGGTGATCCACAACTTCTATAAAGCTTCTGAAACGATCCCCGTTTACAATTCTAGAGATGCCGTTCTAGTCTAGTTCTCGAGTTCGACTACCTCCTGGGCCCGGTTTCATAAACAATGAATTAAGATTCATTAGCAACACTGATGCAACACTGTATAACTTTGCGTTTACACATTATTTCTGCTTTTTTTTTACAAGTTGCCAGGTTGTTACATAACATGTGGGGAAAATCTCATGAAAGTCGCGATATCTATGTAGTGAATAATATAGCTAACTTAAAGTTATTCATTAGTTGCATTTATTAGTGAGTTTGACTTAGCTAGACTTTCAAGGAAATGTAACGAAATTGTACCTACACATGTAATATATTGGCAGTATGTTCTGAACGATTCCAGCGCGATAAAGAGGTCTTACATGAACGCAAAGTTATAGCTCATTTTCTAGCCTACGCTTACGAGTAGGTGTGATACGTCTATGACATGTCTTGATTCGAAGGAATCAAGGCATAAAAGGGCTATTTCGGCAAGGGCATCGTACCGGCTGATTAGTTAGAATAGGAAAGAGTATCATACTCTTTCCTATTATGTACTCTTGGTGTTATACTAATGAATCGTAACTGATCCTTCATGAAATTGGGCTCTGGTCCAATCTTGGGGGTCGCTATCTTTACATGCATATACATACATTACCTTCGTCTTTTTTTGGTAACGAAGCTTTGTCTTTTTGGACAAACGTTCGTCTTTTTGGACCAAGCTTCGTCTTTTAGGACAAAACTTGGTCCTTTTGGACAAACCTTCTCTATCTTTGGTACATGCATTGTACATACATTACATACTGTCTTTTAGGACAAAACTTGGTCCTTTTGGACAAACCTTCGTCTTTTTTTGGTAACGAAGCTTTGTCTTTTTGGACAAACGTTCGTCTTTTTGGACCAAGCTTCGTCTTTTAGGACAAACCTTGGTCCTTTTGGACAAAGCTTCGTCTTTTTCTGGTAACGAATGTTCGTTACCAGTAACGAATTGGAAACTTTTTTCCTGTTGTGCCACAATTTTGATTTCTGGCGGAATACACTGGGCTTGTAGTGCAATGTACGTCTGTGCGTTAGTTTGCTTTGCATATTAGAGCTACTGCGGGAGCGTCACATCATTGTCTAGTGCAAAAGTTACACTGTAAGCTGGAAAAATGTCAATGTGCGTTTGTTTAGTTCATGTGTATCACATAGTGCGCGTGTGTCACATTGCTGATAGTACCAACATTTGACCAGATAATTTTGTTGGCAGCATCTTATGTTTCCTGCGAACTGTAGTCATTTTTGGTCATGAAAGAATGAATACACTTCTCACTCATCAAAACAACCCATTCCTACATAAATTGTTGTTAGATAATTAAAACTCTTTCCAGTTTTTGCATAAACAACTTATTGTAAGATTGCATAAAAACGCATTGAACTTTTGCATACACATTTTACAATAAGATAATTATCTGCTGCACAACAGGTTTTAGCTGACCTGCTGGTCAGCTTACTTGAACATAATTCTTAATACTTACTGAAGGTTTTGCCGCAGGTTGGGCTTGTTTGCAATGTACTGTACGTATATACCTCCTCTACGTAATGTCTTCTCACATTAGTGGAGAGGAGTTTAATGCCAACATCATTTCATCTATAATTGCGCCTCTGTTCCCATTCTATGTAATATTGGACGGACACTTACGTATGTACCTTATTCTGTCACTGCTAGCTATTAATGGAGAAATGTCTGTCAGTATCCTATTGACAACCAAGTTTACCAACTTTTACTTTTTCCATAAACATTGGGTAGTTGGAACTTGGAAGCATACAGAGGTAGCTAAAGGGTATCTTAGGAAAACATTCTCTGCCAAAAACAGACATTACTTATTTATTCTTTTCTCAGCTTTTTAAATTATTTAGCAGTAGTTTCTTTCTGAGCCAACTCTTTTCCTCTCCTTTGTTTCACAGTCAGAGTTTAAGTCACGTCAAGAGTACACTTTCTGAGTTCTGCGAATGTTTGTAGGCCAAATGCTGTTAAGCGCCAGTGTGTATGAGCCACTGCTAAGAGCATTACGTTTTCGTTTCTTATATCCATGTATGTAATGTATGGTGAGCGAGCACTGAGCAGTGAAAGGTATGTGCTGTCAGCATTTTGCTCTTGCTGTCAGCTTTCAAGTGTACCAAGAGTCCAAAATAAAAGTTTCAAGTCTTACTATGTACTCTTGAATCGTGAGACGTTGATAGTTATGTACATAGTACCTAGCTCTTAACTGTATCCGTCCGTATCCTTGATTCCAATACGTTTCGGTATCAAAATACGTAGGCTCTTTCTGGTTCCAAGACAATCTCCATAAAAGCACGTCTTAATTAATATATGTATGTAGAAGGTTTTTGGACATAGTAAAAATTTTACGAAAATGTGCTTCCCCTAAATTTGATCAATCTAACGCTAGTTTTTTGCTATGTGGCGAAACCAGAACAGTTCTTTCGGATTATGAGTATATTGATTGCAGGAGGCTCGTTTACCCCGTTTCTCTGAATTGAAGACTTAGGTAAATCTTCTATTTCCCCAAGGGCATCCATATTAGGGCAAAAAAGTTAGACCATTTCCATTAAAGTTAAAGTTAAAGTAAGGCCAAGGCTTCAATTTAAGTTAAAGTTGCAGTTAAAGTAAGGCTCTGGCGCTAATTTAAGTTAAAGTTAAAGTAAGGCCGAAATCAATGACTTTTATATAACGTTTTTAAATAACTTTAATGTTTAAGTTAAAGTAAGGATGTTTTAATTTAAGTAAAGTTACAGTTAAAGTCTCTAACTTTTTTGTAGGTAAAGTTAAAATATGACCCCTAACTTAAGTGAGTAACTAAAGTTAAAATATGACCCCTAACTTAATATGAGTTTAAGTTAAAAGTTAAACTTTTTTGCCCTAAATTACATATTTTGTATAGTTTAGCCATAAATGGAAAAGTATCATTGAAGTTTGTTGGGGCTGCGAAGGTCCGAACCGAGGTGTTGACGTCCACTAAAAAACTTGTGTCATTCTGATGATGATGCTGTCGTTCTTTTGGTAAGAATCCCCTCGCTTTCTTGACATGGCGAGGCTTCCATGCCGAACTCCGAATCTCCTAGTCGTGGTTTGAGTGAGGTAGCGTTGGGCTGTTGGGTGACTAGTCGCACCCCATTAGCCTGCGAATTGGCATGGGCAGAGTGGTGGTGAGTATATGGAGGAATGAGATACCCGGTTGTAGCTTAGCAGTGGAGCCGCTCCTTGTCCCGGCTAGGAGTGTGAGCTTATCAGTCCCTGGCAATGTTCGCTGATGATTAGGTTAGGGAGGGAGTGAGGGACCTCGCGATACTGGCCTTATAGAGGGTGATAGAGACGGCTCCCGGCGGCACTCTCCCACTCCGGGCAGCCCATAGCTAGCAGTAGTAGTAGTATTAATGGGAAATTTCGGGCCGAAGTTTACTAGAAGGGGAGGGGTGTGAGTGAACTAAGATAGGCCCCCTAGAGTACGTAAAGGGATTTACGCCAGCTCATTGTCGGCCCAGTAGCTCAACGGTAGAGTGCTGGTCTGCAGATCCAGAGATGTGTGGTTCGAATCCCCCCTGGGTCATTCTGATGATGATGCTGTCTTTCTTTCGGTAAGAATCCCCCCTCTCTTTCTTGACAATATAATATGTGGTTTGTAGTCAAAATCATATCAAGAGTAAACTTTACATTGTAACAAGTTCTTCTGCTGAGTGAGCAGTGGTTACATTATGAGGCCTGAGTGTCAATATTCCAGAGGAAATATTAAACGCGGCCATTAATCGTGGACAAAACAATTTTAAATTTCCCATTTCTGTACATATTTACTGCTGATTAGCTCCAAAGCTTCTCCTCAAACATCAAAAATTTGTGTGTAAACAGGCTTTGAAGTAAATAAAAAATTTATTGAAGCAAAATTATTTTAATTTATTCTTCAAAATGTTAGGTCTCACCGAGATTTGAATTCGGGCAACTAATTCCGAATCCAGAGTGTTAACCACTACACAACGAGACCACTGAAACAAAAACGTTAAGTTGAACTAATGTAAAGCTCTCCAAGGTCCAAGCATGTAATGACCATTATGTACAAACTATCTCAATCAAAAACATTGTTGATATTGTTAGTATCATGATAGTGATATGATAGTGTCGACGTCGATAACTTGCTTAGTAAATTGACTTATTCACTTCAATGCTTTTAATTAACTCAATGCTTGAAATTAATAATAAATCGCAAATATGTAGTGCTGATATGCACTGATATCGGATAATGGAAACATTAAATTCATTTAAAAATAGTTCATATTTTCTGGTTCACATAACATGCACGTTTTTTAATCATCCCTTGCTGCTGTAACAGCTTGCTGCTACGTGTGATCCAAGACTACGTGTAATTTCAAGGATTCAACAGCCCGGTTGGCTCAGTTGGTAGTAGTGCGTGCACTACAGAGCGTCGGATTAACGATCAGAATGTCGGTGGTTCGATTCCGCCCCGGAGGTGCACCTTTTGTTTGCGGTTGTTCTGCATACATTGAAGACTGAGCTGCTGCTGTATGATGTTTGCAGAGCAGCGAGGTACCTACCCTTCTAGTGTTAATTAACACTAAAATTTCGACCTACCCAGATTAACGTAGGAGTATCAAAATCTGAAGTGTAGGTTATAGCACGATGTAGAGTGCACTCAGTAATTTATACGCACTGTTACGTGAAGCTCCAAGTGCATGAACGAGCGCGCGTTTATGCACGCGGGCTTCACGTGCCAGTGCAAATGATTGCTGAGTGGACGCTACAAAGTATTATAATGTACTTATGTTATAACTGTTTTGAAATAACAGTGCAATAACTAAGATGCACGCCTACAGCAGTGCAATAACTAGATTATACGGCACGCTGTGAATCTAGCAGCGTGCACTTAGTGATTGTCGTTAGTTATTGCACTGATATTTCAAGACAGGTATGATATAGTATAGTATATACGCGGCCCCTGAGGGGGCCGCGTAAAAACAAGACATACGCGTGACAAGAGCACTTGTTTGTCTTACAGCAAGAGTACATAATGTTGCGGTTATGCAAATGAACTGTCTACACGCCCCCCTTCTGAGAGCCTTCTAGTGAGCAGTGAGCCACAGGCTGAGTTCTTCCATGCTAACATGAGCATTTGCATGTTTTCATTTGAACTTAATGCCTGAGTTGCCTTGTGTTTTCATCATCATGTGTATCCCCTCTCTCTGCGGGCAGGCTGCGCACAAAATGGCATGGTATAATTATGTTATGTGCACATGTGTGTGCCTTTATGTAACCTAGGTTTTGTCCTGGTTCAGCTAAACCTAGGGCTTTGGGAGGCAGGCTGCAGCTAATTGAAACAGACTACATACAATCCACTTCCAAGACAGACACAGACCTCTTCGATAGAACAGAATAGAAAGGCTGATAAAATTAACAGCAGGCTGGTTTATGAACTACTTACATACTTAATATTGTCATTTAAGTTGCGTTTCTTGGCTGTCTTATGTACATAGCTTCTACATACTTTTTATATGCATATGTAAGATGCATTATTTTACTTGTGTTGTCACATAGTCGATTTAAAATTATTTTGTTTTGCAGAATACTGGGGCTGTATTCTCAGAATACCTATGGTAAAACTAGGCTTTTGGCCCACTGCTAAAGGTAAGGATAAAGTTAAATCTACAGGTAAAGGTAAAGTTGAGCTCAAAAACAAGGCTAACGTTCAACGTTGAGATCGAAACGTTTTGCAGAATAAATTTTTTAGCTGGAACAGCGAAAGACATAAACTTACATTTTTGGCCCATCGTAACCATAGACTCAGCAGTCAGACTGGCTTTTGTCAGTGTTTGAGAATACTATTTTAACCCTTTAATGCCCAGAGCATCTCGCGCCAGGCAGCCTGATTCTGACACCTTCTAGTTTTCTGATCATTGCTCGAGTGACGTGCATCGTAGAGTAATCGCGAAACCACCATTCGATAGAGAAATGAATGGTGCATAAAACATAGTCAGTCGATTAAATGTCTATGACGCACCGTTTTTGCGTTATAAGCGCTCAAAGTTGAGAATTTGTGAAAAAATTGCGCCATCGCTCAGGCATAATATGTACCTCCCCCTAGAGTATTAACACAAAAGTCGTGCGCTTGCCATAATTGAAGGCTAGCAATAGAGTACAACATTTGTTGTATCTGATGCATACAAAGTTGACTGCTGGCGGCGCAACCCAAAATCTTGATGAGGTCACGAAGAAAATACTACTTTTGCGATGAAAAAAAGTTAAATTTGCACATTGCTTATGGAAGCATAGGTTTTGTTGTGTGGCAGAAGATTCAAAATTTGGCCACTAAATATAAAGGTCTAAGCTTTCTGAAAAAACAATTTGCAGTTCAGCTGAATAGAATGAACAAATCAAGTTTTATGGCCCCCGATTGGGTATTCATCACGTGATGTGCCAAATGGCAGCTCTGGGAATTAAAGGGTTATCTCTTACCTTCACCAGTGGCGAAAGGTATCTTAGCTTACCTTATGGGTATTTCTAAAAATTTATATAGCATTATTTGAGGAAGGAGCGAAAAAGGAACCTTCGCAGCCAAATGACCCACGGGCGATGCAAACCATTTTGCTTTGAAGAATGCATTTATTCAAGAATTATATTTGCAATCGGATTTCTTTTTCCTGTTGGGCTTGGGCCACAGCCCAACAGGTCTTTAATTTTGATTCTGGTATCTTTAACACAGTTCTAGCGTTAAAGTGTTTATGTGCGGAGTGTGTTTTACACGTCTTTTATCGTAGCTGTGCATCTGTCACACTAAAATGCCTTGTAATTTCACTGTGCTGTTGTTCTGAAGTAATTCGAAATGCAAAAAATTGCCAAAAAGTTATCAACTTAGAATCGAACCTACAGCCTCATGGTTAAGAATCTATCAAACTAACCACTCGACCACACAGATTAGTGGAGTCCCAAGACTTGACTAAAATTACATATATAATTAATAGGATATTATAAATAGTATATAAATTATCCTAAGCAAATTGATAACAATAACTATAATAATCAAGATCCAAAAGAAGTTATATAACACGGCACATTAATCCTTATTTGCAAAATCGTAAAATTTAGGACTAATCCGCTCTTGGAAATTTTTGTAAAAGGTTGGCCCAGGTCCATAGCTTTAAAATACTGGTACCTAAAATATTTAACGACAACTAAACGATCATTCTCTATGGTCTCCGTGGCGCAGAGTATTAGCGCATTGTTTTCTTAATCAAAAGTTTTCTGGATCGAGCCCAGCCGGAGATAACTTTTTTTAATTTTGGAGATAACTTTTTTTAATTTTACGCAATATTCGCCAGGTTGATTAACTGTTGACTATTTGCAACAATAATTTATTTTACGTCTTGATCCCGTATCCATTGTGCACTTCGTACAAACTTTGTTGCAATGTTTGCTAAAGTAGTTTTTCCGTTTTGTATGGAAGATAAATCAATTAGGTAAGTTAATGTTGTAGCTGGCCCAACAGGTTTACGATGGCCTCTGGCCAATGTGTTTAAAAATAAATGCTTGATGCTTACTGAATGCTTTTGTCGCAAATTGGGCTTGTTTTCACAATTCCTTAATTATTCTTTTTGCTTTTGAACACGGTTTTCCAGGCTGTAAACTGTCTCCTGTTTGTAAGAGTTGTGTTTATGATTATCAGCTGGAAAGAAACCACTTACTGACCGTTTTATATCTTAGTTATCACAAGACTGTTTCGTGACGCTCTTCTCAATTCGTGATCAGATACTGTGCTAGACCTGTCCAACTAACGGCTATTTATCGGCTTTTTTTGCGAACTTTTTCCTATGTAAATATTCTGACAAACAGTTTTTCCTGTAGTTTTTCCACACTGGACTTCAGTTCAGAGTCGAAACCTACATATTATGTTAAATTATGCTTTTCTAAAGCCGATCTCGCGGGAATATCGTGGGGCGACACGTGCCCTACGGCACCCCACTCATTAGGTCAGTGAAAATATGTTACATAGGTAAAACGTATCTATCCATACCTCTGCATTATGCTAATATTATCAAGAGTACATAGTAATAGTCCTATTATGTACTCTTGATATTATGTAAAAGTAAATTTAGGCAAAATCTCAGTCCAGTACCCCCTCCCCCCAGATTAGACATTAATATATGTATGTATATGTTTCACCTCAGCCATACATCATATAGCCACATTACATTGAAGTGATCTAGTCCTCGTATTACCGGTTAATTTAGCATTGTTTCCAATTAAAGCCTAGTCTCCAATTTCACACGGCACGTCTCCTTGCTCCAAACCCGTTTCCGTCTGGAAAATGGATCGTGTTACTTGCCGCAGTGACAGTTTGGGAGAACCAGGGGCTGCTTATATACAAATGAGCATACTAAAGAAACTGATCCAAAGCGCTGAAGAAACAGCGCTCTTTTTGAGGCTTGTCTAGGAAGATAAAGGTTCAAGTTACACTGCAGATAAGTAAACACTGAAGACTGCAGATAAGTAAACAGATTAGGGTGAATAGCTTGTTTGTGTCAGCTGATTTTTAGGAATGTCTGGTTTTTAAGAGGAAAATTTGAAATAAGGATTTAGCCAATCAAAATGCATTGCTGGTAGCGACTGGCCAATCAGTTTGATCGAATTTTTTTAATTGAAACCAGGATTAAGTAACGATGTATTTATATTTTGTCTCTATTTCACACCTACATTTTTCCCGAATTTTAATTCAATTTTCGGTTCACCCATTTTCCATTTGCCATTATTTTTCTCTTAGCTAGCAAATCGAGTCACTGAACAAAATCTTTTCTAGTCAACTTTAGACTCAAGTTTCGATCTGCTAATTGATAAGAAAATATGATAATTGACCACAAATTGACCTATGAAATTTCACTGCCTATCGTAAAACTTTTTGCATATAATGAGATGCAACTAGGCAGCTAAAATTACCCACATAACGTCATATTTGGGTTCATTTTTGGTATCTGATTTGAACCATGAAAATTTTATTCCATTGGGGTTTGGTTCGTATGAAAGTTTTTCGTGTTTGTTCGAGTTTTTACTGAATATAACTCTTCATTTTTGTCAGTCTAAAACAAGACCTAAAGTCCATTTTGCTATATTTTGAGAATTTGGTTAGTTCTAAAATTTTACTGAGTGACGAGTACTCCATTGTAATTTCAAGTATTTTTTGGGGTTTTTGAAGGTTTTTTGAGTTGAGATTTTGAAGTTTTATTTTTTATGTTTTTGCTTTTTTACTTCTTCAATGACTGAACTTACATGTCATTTTGACTTTACGTACACATTCTACATATAATCTAGAGTATTCAAACTTCGTTTATACTTTGTACATATTATCAGGCACACGTTAAAACGGGATCTATGTAATGTGGGGGGGTCATGTACTTATATTATGACTGCCCTTGTACCAAGTCAGACAAAAATGACCGTGTTTCAGCGAAAAAATTAACTATTTTGGCCAAAATACCTTGTTTAGGATGAAAAACATCAATTTTTGAAAATTTTGGTGAAAAGTTGGGTAAAGGTTCCATAATTTTGCTCTTATTTTTACCGTACATATTAGCTACTCGATGATGAATCGGTCATCACTCGTCAGTTTTTCGTTTTTTTCTTCACAGCAACTGTCAGCTATACCCATATTGTACTTTGTACCACTTCAAACGGCAAACTTTATTTACAGAAGATTCCATTCCGAACCACCCGAACCAAACAGGTCCTTCAAAAGGCGACTTCTCAAAAGTTAGCCCACTTCAACAAGCTGCGTTTGCCGCCTCTGGTTTAGTTATCGTTGCAAATACCCACTAATTGCCGCCCCGCTAGGAGCGTTAAGTATTCCCCACTTTTCTATTGAGCAAAAATTGCTTTTGTGCTTTCTATGATTCAGTTTGTTTTCGCCGCTCGCTTGCTGGGGCAACCCTAGATTCTTTATCTTAAACCTTATCTTAAACCTGGACAAAGGCTTGTTTTTTTATCGAAATCTAGGGCTTGTGGTTTGTGTAAATTTACGTGGCAGGTAGCAAATTCGGGGGTGGGGGTGAGCCACCGAGGAGAGAATTAGGGGCAAGTTTTCCACTTGTTTTCCCGTCGTGAGCCACCGAATTGGACGTCGTGAGCTACCTTCAGAGGATTCTAGGGGTGAAGTTGCCTTCTGGGGAAGATGAAACCCCATCCAACCCCCACGCACGCCCACATAGTGTAATTTCACTTTTTACTCTTCACTTTTTGTCTATCAGAATCATATTAATACTAAACGCGACTTGGTAAAGTTTAAACTGTTTTTTCTGAGTTTAATTTGATCGTGGAAGATATTATTATATTATGTACTCTTGATGTGGCCGGTGATAAACTGTTGTTGACCATATATATATATGTATCTGTTAGGAAATATTTAGACAAAATCGAGCAATAGTTTGAGTTAGTTCGACAGAACGTTCAATTGTATACTACATATGTAGGTAATATTGTCTGGAGTTATTCTACGTCACTCTTCGGCTACGTTCGTCACTTTTCGCGAAGGATGAAGCTCGTCTTACGACACACACCGTTTTAGAGGGGACTTTTTAAGCATTCACACAGGCTTAACTGCCGCCCATTGGGCTCCAACACAAAGTCATTACACGGACGCCGACTTGATTTTTGGGCTTTCAAAATGTCTCTGAACTCCGACTTGCATTGATTGAGTGAAGTCTGTGCTCTCGGACCAACCAACAACTTTCATTCACTCTTCCATTTTAGTTCACAAATTGCATGGATACATCTGATGTTACTCAGCAGTAACGGGTTTATAAACCCGGGAGGGGTCGAAAATGTAATAAGTATGGAAAAGGGGGATGAGTTAAGAACTTGTGTGTTCATATTTGGTCCACAATATTGCACCTTAGAAACGCATATAATAATTGCAAGAACTTTCGCTGTGAGCTTTTTAGACCCGGCCCCCGGTAAGATTAAGTATAGCTAGCCAGCCAGAACTAACCAAAGCTAACAAATTATATACAGCCGTTGGTTATATTCCATAATAGAGCCTAAAAAGTTTTGTTGGGTTTTGGTTTTGTCCTGATCCATTAGAGTTAGTGACAGAGTATGAAAGTTTGGCAGACGGACTTTTTCACTATTTCCGGCCGGAGAGGGTTAACATCAATTGGGCCGAATTTTTATAGGTAATTGACCAACGAAACCTAACCTGAAGCCTTATACGCCTATACCACGTACGTGTTCTTACAAAAATTATTTTTCTGTTCTGGGTCACGTAAAAACTGTTTTTGTTTACTAAAGCACCGAAAAATTTCTGAATTGAGATGTCGCCATGTCGGTTGTGAGCTCGGCGGGCAAATCTGAAACTGTCATGTAAACTTCACGTATCTACCATTTTTTGCGGATGTTCAGAATATAGAAGTTTTTTACGAGTTTTTTTTAAAACTGTGATTTGGTCGGTCTTAATGGCCAACAGGTTCACATGACCTGAGGTTCTGCGCTTGTTTAGTTTCGTGTGTAAGTTATAGCACGATGTAGCGTGCACTCAGTAATTTATACGCACTGTAAAGTGAAGCGCCAAGTGCATGAACGAGTGCGCGCAGCGCACGAGTTTATGCACGCGGGCTTCACGTGTTAGTGCGAATAGGTGCTGAGTGCACACTACAAAGTAATATAACATACTTATGTTATATCTGTTTTGAAAATACAGTGCAATAAGTCAATATATAACTAAGATGCACGCCTACAGCAGTGCAGTAACTAGATTCTAGATGCACGCTGTGAATCTAGCAGCGTGCACTTAGTTATTGACGTTAGTTATTGCACTGTTTTTTCAAGACAGGTATGATATAACATCGGATATATAACTTCGGAGATTTACGCATACTTTTTAATGTCTACGCATATTTACTGTTCAATATTTTTTATTAATTTTTAGTCAAGTTTGTCACGCTTTCAAGGGGTGAATCCTTCGCATCGGGACTATATATCACGATAAAAATGGAGCTTTTTTCAACTAGTTTTTTAGCCCCAGTTGGCTGGTTATATCTCCAAACGAGTTGTTCTTCTGTAAAAACATCTGAAAAGTAGCCAAGAAAAAAAGTTGTTCAAATCACTCATCTGTTGCCACCTCAAAAGTTGATCCTTCATTTATTTTTGCTAATGTCTGCGCACCAGGTGATGAATTAGGGGCTGTTAGGGGGTCCATAATTTTTCAGACAAACCTAGCCAGAATGAATTATTCACCAGATTTACAAAGACGGAGTCTTCAGTCTAGGTCGGCACTGCTTTCACCAAATTCACTCTAAATAATTAAATTTCACACCGCGCCCCTATAAGGCTCTCCTGCTAAGCGGCCGACGTTCAGCCTAGGACGGGGTCAGTTTCTGAATCGCCAATTGGTTGGTCCCTTTCCCTTTATATACCGAAAGGAAATAAATGTGTGGGCGTGTTTAGTACATAAACCAGCTAGGTTCAGTTAGGATACGTGATTAGTGATCGCGTAGTAGATTAATTAAAATTAAATTAATTAAAATTAGTATTAAATTAAGATTATTGACTACTTTTTGGCCAAACGGACTGAATTTTAGTAATAATTTTTGTAGTGCTTTTTGTAATTCTGTTTAGGTCTGCCTAGTATCCCCCCATTTAAGACTGTCATGTAAGGAGTTGTGTTTATACATCAGTGATAAATAAGGCAATTGGTGAATATAATTACAATTTACTTTCATGGCAGACCAACCTAGGGTTGATTTCAGTTTCATTAAATCCAGAAAAAGAATTCTGAGTCTGTCGGATTGCACTAAACTTTCCACATATTATGGTAGCGGTGAGATTTTATCACCACCAAAATCATGATTTAGTTATATTTTCTATCGGTTTTATTTTCAATAATAAATTATTTCAAAATCAGGCTCAGGCCAAAATCAGGCTTTGGTTTCATTCATTTTTTCTGAGTTGAAGTGCAAAATATTTGCGATTGCTTAGGTTCGGTTCCACTAAGCAGAAATATGAATTAGAAGTAAAAATGATTAAAGATTATTAAGATTAAGATTATTAAAGATTAAAAATCTCAACTGATAAATCAATAACAGAGGCTTGTTTCGACTTTTTTATGTGAAAAATCACTCAGGAAACAAACCTTACTTTTTTCTCATTATTTATTATTTGAGCTAGTCTCAAAACCGTACTTATATACAATCAAAAGACATAAACTTTAATGTATTTTTGAGTTAGTAGCTTTACGGGGGAGATATGTAGCTAATATTGTACCGGCTTGACGATTTTACATACTGAGAAACTGCTAATATATTTCTACTGTCATTTCAACACCATGCAAGTCATCCACTAAGACATGAAAATTGCGTATTACATAATTTCTTTATTTATGTTCATTTTCTTTCGGGATCACATTCTTTAGAATACGAGGACTAAGCATTAATATTGATAGGAGATGTTCGCAGTAGCACTGACATTTTAATAATGGATGACAACAGTATACACTCAACCCATTATCATGATTGCACGTGGTAAGGTTGACCACAGAAAGGGGTGACGTTTTCTAATAGTGTTTTTCAAGCTGGATATATACATACATAACATACTGGATTAGATTTAAACTTTTCGGATTAAGACGAACATTATTAAAGCCTGGTTCATGCTCGTACATAAACATAGTTCCTGGTCCCTAAGCTTTGTCCTTGTATCTTAATAGTCTATATTTTGTTCTTGTCCTCAAATAACGTCTCTGACCCTGTAATCTACAAGTAATGGTCAATTTCCTAAAGCAGATTGATTCATAATGTACTCCTTAAGGTGAAACAAGTGTGCCTAGACTCTGTGCTCCTGTGCGATAATATGTACGTCTACTTTTATCATATTTTATTTAATACAGGTTCAATTAATTTAAAATTAATACTCCAAGTTTTAACGCCAATGGTTATTTAATACCTAGGTACAGAACAAGCTTATTATTCTGTTTAATTTGAAAGTTTGCTAAATTATTAATTTATAAGAAAGATCAACAAAATTAAGGACAAGCTTGAACCCTTAAGACTTATGGAAATATCTTGCCCTTTTGTTTGCGTGCAATGCTGCTTTTCTGAAAATGCATTAACAAATTTACTCAGGTTGTATCCTCGTTTATATCATGTCGGGTTAGCGTGACATTTTTCTTCAAGACATGTTCTAACAGGCAAAAGCATTTTGTCTTAATTGCTTTTGTGTGGAGCGCTTTTCTAATGTTAATATAGTAGCAAGATAGTAGATTATTAATGTCGACCGGTGTAACGGTAAAAGTGTTCTCCCGGAAAAAAGTTTGCACCCTTTGGAAAAAAGTTTCATGCATTGAGGAGAAGGTTTGAATGGTAAAAATATCAGGCATTCAGCGTTATTAAGACATGCCAAAATATTTTGCGTCCAAGTCCCAATTGTATTTTTCGTGCATATGTGCCTTTCCACACCCTACATCCACCTTTTCAAGTGAAATTTATTGAAAAATTGGCAGTTCTACTGAACCACTTGTTTACACCTCTTCTGTTGCTTTTTTAGCAAATTTATTCGCCCGGAAACAGTTTTTACCGACGCACTTACGTGACAACCACACCGTCTATTGTCTTTAAATGCCAGATAGTTCTGAAACAATAAAAGTGGGTAGGTACTCTTGAATGTACAGTTTCTTTACGTACAGTCATTATCCAAGTTAATCCTGTTAATCTAGTTATATTTTTGCTGAACCGATTGTGAATGATTGCTAATCACTATTTATTTCATCCACGGCCTAACTCTTGAGTAACTTGCACTGCTGCAATGGCAAACATTACATTGATATCCGGTGGTTGAAACGCCCCCCCCCTTCAGGAGTTAGCCTTTATTCCCTTCAATCTATTAATTTTTATTCTTATTCCACTATATATTTTCCTATTTCAGAACCATATTATCTTATCCGAAAAACTCATCATGCTTATATGAAACCCCCCATTGCCATTTTTACCCATTATATACCCCATTCCTAACGCTTAATCTCAGTTCTGTGTCTAGCATGTCCCATTTCCGACCATCGACCCCGTCTAGCTCGAGTCCCACTGTCCCACTGTGGGAGTCGCAATGAGACAGCCCCAGTCTCAGCAGTCCACGCTGAAAATGATGGAACGCGCTGCGGCTGCGGCCCAGAGCTCTGCCTCGGCTATTTATAGCTCGGACGATTCTGGCAAGGTGAAGGAGGACACGCTCTTTACGACCATCTGTCTATACGCCCTGATGGGACTCAGTTGGATCATAGTCTTCCTTACCATGCCTGTGTCTATGTTCTTCTGTCTGAAAGTGGTCAAAGAGTACGAGCGGGCAGTGGTATTTCGCCTAGGTCGTCTGATTGCCGGGGGCGCTAGGGGCCCGGGTCTGTTCTTCATTCTCCCCTGCGTGGACACCTACCGTAAGGTGGACCTTCGTGTGGTCAGTTTCGACGTGCCGCCCCAGGAAATCTTGTCCAAAGACTCGGTCACTGTATCCGTCGATGGGGTGGTCTATTTTCGAGTCCACAACCCTGTGGTCAGCGTCACTAACGTCAATGACGCTTTCTATTCCACAAAACTGCTGGCCCAGACGACCCTGCGAAACATTCTGGGCACCAAAACTCTGGCCGAAATGCTCTGTGAGCGAGAGGCTATCTCACATGTCATGGAAAGTGTGCTGGACGAAGCCACAGATCCCTGGGGGGTCAAGGTACGCTCACTTGGAGCCTTAAACCTTAAACCTTAAACCTTAAACCTTAAACCTTAAACCCGGTTCATACTTGTCCTTATGAACTTAGGGACAGAGACGAAGACATTATTCTGTCAGTTATTGTGAAGCAATGACAAAAATGTGTCCTTTAATTTCGTATACAAACTTAACTGGATCCCAACATTGGATCACTTGGTCATGTAGTTTTCTTGTAACTGCTTGAGGACAAAAGAATAGGGACAAGCATAAGGAAAGTATGAACCGGGTTTTATACGAAATTGGATTTAGCGGATTAGATTTGAATCTCTTTGGTTAACAGCAAAGTAATTGTCTTTTAACTCGGTCCGTCATCAGCTAGATTACATATTTATTTAACACCGTTCAAGTTCAAGCCGTACGCCTACTGCAAACGTGTGAATCCTATGGGAATGATTTATTATTCATACATAAAGTTACATAATACCACTCCGCTGAATTCAAATTTGCATAACGCCCTTAGATTTGGTTGTACTAAAAAAAATAGGAAATAACTGTTTCGAGCTTATTTCGTTTTTCCTTCGTGTGCACCCGCATCATAGTGCGTTTTACTGATGTTATATTCTCATCCATAATCATGCATGTTCCATATGATCGCAAGTTCACTCCGGTCCGTGTTTTCAGTTAGCTAAGACTGTCTTTATGTATTTCACCCAATATGTTTTGAAGTCATGGCTTGCAGGTGACATAAAGGCTAATTCAAACTTAGTTTCCAGCTTCTACTAATTTCATATTTTCCTTCGCTCACCTGTTTTCAAAGCCTGTAAACTCAGCTTTCCGTATATAATGCAAATTGCTAGCTTAAAGTTGGTAATTAGTTTTGCCGAGCCGCCAGTTTTCCAAAAATATATAATGAAAAGCAAAGTAAAGGTGCAGTGTTGAAACGTGTAAAAAATATAACTTCGTTTTAAAGTAAAGCAAAAAGCAAGCAAACTTAAGCATAAAACAGTAACCAATAAATAAAAATTGATTCATTTATTTATTATCTTAATTTTTTTGATTTATTTTGCCATTTTTTGTTTGTTATTCTAGTAGATAATTATACGTACACATGTTCGGTTCAGACTGAAAAATCGTGATTCAAATCAGCTAATGTAGCACAGACCTTTCGTACTAAATTATAACTTTTAGTTTGTGATTTATTTGACCTTTTGGTTAGCTGTAGATTCAGGCTCGATTCATACTTACAACCGTATATTATATGTCCGTTGCGCCGGCAAAATTACGAAATAATCACGCCACAAGCTGCACTTTTAAGTCTGTGCTTTATTGACAGGTGGAGCGAGTGGAAGTGAAAGACATTCGGCTGCCGCAGTCGCTGATGCGAGCGATGGCCACAGAAGCCGAGGCGGCACGAGATGCCAGGGCCCAGGTCATTGCGGCAGAGGGGGAACAGAAGGCCAGCAGGGTACTCAAAGAGGCCGCCGAGGTAATAACGCCCTTTGAGTTACTTTGGTGTTATCAAGAGTACATACCTAATAGGAAGAGTATGACACTGTCATGACGAATATGGCTGAACGGCTGGAAACGTTTCTTGGTAAATTTGATGATATCAAGAGTACATAATGGGAAGAGTACACTATCATGACGAATATGGCTGAACGGCAGAATTACATTTACCATGGTTGAATTTGTTGACATTATAGGACGACTACGTTTGGAGATCTTTCGAAATGTCCTAAGCCACACACCGCAATAAAGCACTGACACAGCGAGCGATATATATACCGAACCCGTTACCACCACCCAAGTCCTCTTGACCTCTCTCTCTCCCGAGTTAGCCAAGAACTCAACAAAATATAAGAGCCGTATCCAAAGTTTTAGTTACCACACACAACCAGTAGATCCACCATTCAAGATAATCTAAACCAGTACGCGACAATATTAAATCCAAAATTTTAGTTGTCCAAGGGCCTTATCCAAAATGAATTTAGCGGATCAGGATTTAGCTAAATTCTGCATTTTAACTTGCCTGCTGGATTTAGTGGATTCAGCAGATTTGGCAGATTTAGTTAAAACGCTGATCCAAAATTGTTTGGATTTATTGGATTTATCGGATTTAGTCGCGCGCTAAATCGGCTAAATCCTGGAATTTTGGATAACAGATTTAGCAGCGCTAAATCAAATCCGCTAAATCCATTTTGGATAAGGGGGCAAGTCTATTTTGAACCATTGTTGTTTCAGGTGCTGCAAGACACGGCGGCGTTACAGCTGCGCTACCTGCAAGCGCTGTCGAGCATCGCGGCCGAGCGCAACTCCACCATCATATTCCCCCTGCCAATCAACATTCTGCCAGACCCCCACATGCTCAGACCCGATTACGAATTCAAATGACACACAGGCCACCATCCACAGGTCGCCAATCACTTTTTTTTCACCTCCCGTCTTAAGCGTTTAGAGGGTTATAAAAACCCTCTTCACTCAAGGGCCAATTCCTGAACAGGATTAAACGGATTGGATGAAAATTTGTTTTGCCAATAACTCATATCGATTGTCAATTCATACGAAATTTGCGATAACAACTATTTGTAGTGCTTCTCGCTTGTACACAAAATTTTTTAAGTCTACCTCAATATCGTGTTAAGTTATTAGGCAAACAAATTTTAATCTAATCCGTTTAATCCATTATAGAAAAGGGCCCTCAGCATCCGTGAGACAGCCAGTACATGAGTTTTCCAAGCGAAACGCCATGGTAGAATAGGGTCGATTCATACTTACAGCCGTATGCACGTTCAGCCGACAAAATTTTTTGGTACACCTTGATTTATTTTACTTTTTTTATTGTTTTAGATAGCGACAGTAGGACCCCCCAAGAAACCCGTTGCGCATGACAGTGATGCCCCCACTTGGAGCGATGAATGACCCCGAGAATTGACTCTGGATTACCCGGATTATCCTTTCTGTCTCTCTTGTGTCATTTTTTCTTTGGTGGTGCGTCGTGTGAACTTAATTGATAATTAACCTTTGATTATTACAACTTGTAAAAAGTTTGAGTGCTTGATATTTGTTTGTTAAATTGCAAATGCATTTTTTTGCAAACCGGTTTAGAACTTTTCATAACTCATCTCAATAATTTGTGTAAAAAATTTCTAGGCAAAATTCGTATTTTCTAATGTAACTTATGGGTGATGTCGCATTGAGTTTGTGTGTTGTGTTTTGTACATTCAGTTGTTTAAATTATTACTGCTATTGTATAAATTGTAAAACTAAATACTTATTAGTTCAAACTTTGTCTAGGAGAGTAAAAATTCTAGAACGGAACAAAAAGTGTCAATATCACTACGACTACGGTAACGAGCGGATTATGATAATTTTCATAATAAATTTTTTCTGAGACTTCAGTTTTAATAAAGATTCAAACTTGATAAAATTTTATGAGGGATTCACAACTGCAGCCGTATGTATATCTTACAAAATTTACTTCACTAATCCAACATAATTGTATCAACTTGGGGCTGGATGTTTTTAATATTTTGCTCGCTAAACAGCCATTTTTAAGGCTAGAAGGCTCGATTCATACTTACAGCCGTATGTCCGTATATAACCGGCAAAATTACGAAATAGTCACACCACTAATAGTATATATACAAGATCAGATTATGGCGTATGTAGTTTTGTCGTAATTTTACCCGCTAAACGGACATACGGCTGTATGTATGTAAGTATGAATCGAGCCTAAGATGTAGCCAAAGTTTAAACTAAGCGGGCTTGTGATAACATTGCAGCATAATCGGACTTACCACTAAACTACCTATTTTGTTAACTTCACTTTGACCTGTTCTGTACTCTGTTGCTGTATCGTTTGTTGTTTCCTGCGTGTCGGTTGGTCGGTGTTTGCATTGCACTCATTTTGCACTCTGCGTGTCTGCAGTTAAGCCTGGTTCGTATTTGTAAACTTCATGGGGCAAATAAGATAAGACTTATGCGAAGGATCTGGAATAACCGCCAAAAATTGTTATAACCAGACGATTGTGTTTTATTCAAATCGCCTGATCTCAGTTTGTATCAAACTATCAGAAATGAAGTTTAAGCCTAGTCTACTTTTCTGAAAACGTTTAAAAATATTGCTGCAAAATAAGACAAATACGAAGCAGAGCTTAGGACTCTTCATAAATCACTAATGAGATTAACTAGATTAACTTCAGTAACTCAACATAACATTGACGAAAGTTTGACACTTTGTAAAACAACTAAACCGTACGCGATCTGTATCTGCTCGCAGAATTTTATAAATTAAAGTTAATCCTACGTTAAGCTAGGTATTAAGTTAATCTAGTTAATCTAATCCAGTTATCAATTTATGAAAAGGCCTTTATAGCTCTCACATTTTTGTTTGCTAATACAGACGAGACTATGAAAATTTGTGCTTTGATGGAAAATAAGTTATAGACAGAAAATTAGATAACAATTTATTCAGCTGATAAGTGATAACGTTTTAGCACTCAATTTGTTACAATTGATATCGGTGTGGTTTCCAAAACCAAAATATATACATATAAACTGTAAGAATCATGTGAGATCTTTTCAGCTTGTATTACGTCAATGCTGACATTTGGAATTGCAAAATATACAGCGGAATAACAATAAAATAAATCTAAAGTGTTCTTTTCTAACAAGGACAAACTGAGTGTTCATTACAATAAAAAAATAAACGATGTTCACACTTTGGCAATACGTGTTAAAATAACGCAGTTGTAAGTGTTTTTATTAGCGTATTTTTTATACTCATTATGTTAAACTTCATCGAAGTTATTTTTGGCTAATTTTGATTACCTAACTTTTTATTTCCAATATGGAACTAAACTTAAGTCAATTCAAAAATACGACTCCACATTTCTGGGCCCGATTTATCGAAGCAAAATGCTTGTCGTTGAAAATGTTCGTCGTTGAAAATGTTCGTCGTTAAAAATTTTGGATTGATCGAAACATTTTCAACGACGAACATAACACGTAATTATAGGACAAATGTTCGTCGTTGAAAAACAAATGTTCGTCGTTGAAAAACAAATGTTCGTCGTTGAAAAAGCAAATGTTCGTCGTTGAAAAACAAATGTTCGTCGTTGAAAATGCTCGTCGTTCAAAAACAAATGTTCGTCGTTGAAAAACAAATGTTCGTCGTTGAAAAACAAATGTTCGTCGTTGAAAAATTTTCAACGGCGAACATTTCAACGGATGTCTTGAGCTCCGTTGAAATTGTCGTCGTTGAAAATTTTTTCAACGACGAACAATTTCAACTATGAACTTTCAACGACGAACATTTGCTTTTTCAACGACGAACATTTTCAACGACGAACATTTGATGTTTCAATAAATCGGGCCCTGAACTGAGCTTTCCAATGCTAACTATATAATACTAAGTACAAATAAAACTGGAAAAGTACATACAAACAACAAACGAATTTTCAGACATTATTTATTCGTAACTAAAATATGTACAGAAACTATCACACATTTCAGCAAAATATTACACGAACAAACACAAGATGCGAATAACAGAGACAATTTCAGCAGCAAAACGTTAACGCTAAAGGCCTATTCACACGAGGGCGCATTTTGCTCCATGGCGTACGCCATGGCGCATGAGCAGGCGCACGAGCGGGCGCACACGCACACTTGCATACTGCATTGTGTGAAATAATGCAGCAGGCAGTGTGAAAATAGAATGCGCCCTCTCATGCGCCCGCTCATGCGCCCTCGTGTGAATAGGCCTTAAAACAACTACGCTAACTGAGTGACTTGCGTGCACATTTTTTACAAAAGTACTGTTGTATTCCTGAAAACTGCTTCAAAAGTAGTAAATTAAATACGTAAAGTTGTAAAGCTTGTAGGATGTAAGCATTTTTTTTATTGATCGTATCAGAACTCAATTTGCTAGATTAAATTTCACAAATTCGTCCTTTCAAGAAAAAATTCACGAAACGTTAGGCAAAATAAGAATAAATATAAATCAGACAGCACATATTATATAAAAACATAAAATTACAAAAATAAAATGCGATTCGAAATTTAAACAGATAAATTTCATTATTATTCATCGGTAATTCATTCAAGTTTCCGTGGTATAATAGTCTACAATCGTGATGAACTACAGCCGCTATTAACTACAAGCGCCAGAGTAGTACCAGTTGAACTACAAACAATCATGCTGTTATGAACATAACCTACACTGAGGATAATCAATAACTGCGATAGGCGACAGCCGTATAAAACAAATACAATTACGAAACTAACGTATATTAACAGGCTTGAACGGTCTATGTACATGTGGTTTCGTAAAAGCATGCGGAAGCACAGATTTGGGAGTATAAAAAACCAAATTCGCAGCCAACTTGAAATTTGGTCCGAATGTAGGTATGCTAAACTGAACAGTTATACATCCTATACAACCGGTCTTGCATGAAACAGCCGGTCAAAAACTGAAAGAGTAGCGAACGTGCAATTGAGGATTTTATGAAATTTTATTTTTAGACGTAAAACCTAGGCATAAACCTGTAAGAGTAAAACACTGTCATGTACTCTTGATCACAGGCATGTGAATTCCAGTACATTTGTCACCACTATGCCATAAGGGTCGATTCGTGCTTACAGTCGCGTGTCCGTTAATTCGGCAAAAACACAAAATAATCACACCACATGCTGATCCGGAACATTAGTAGGGAGATTTTTTCATAATTTTGTCGGCCGAAAGGACATATGGCTGCAAGGATGAATGGGCCCTTAAATTAATAGTGCCATAAAAGCCTGTGTCCGCATGCCCCTACGGCAGTATATATACATCGTCATAAATATCACCCAATATCAATCAGTTCAATCTCAGCTTCATTTGGTGCTCACGTGATCAGTATTTCCAACCAATCAGAATGCTCGGCAAACAAGCCAATCATGCAACAGAGGAATGGTCCAAACAAAACACTCACTGCCCACATGCATTCAATAGCAATAGTACTTCTTCACTCTGACGCGGCAGGTTTTGCACTTGAGATGACAGCATTGCACAAATTGACAGTGACACTTTTTCTCCACAATGCGCTCCACCGTCAAATAGCCCCGGCCACAGCACATGCTCTCGCAGCCCGCTAGAGAACGAGCGGTTCCGTTGCACTCGCTAAAGAATCAATTATGAGTCAAGAGTACATAATAGTGTCTCGTTCTTATAGAAGAATCTTCTGTAACAGTGTACTCTTAGGGCACATTCTTTTACCGGATTAGTGGAGTTAATTTCAGTCAGACTAAACAAAAGTCTGAATGAATTTGAATGAATACTTATGCCATTTTTTTTATCCTCCAGGATAAAACGGAAAGAAAAAAAAGCTTAACAGTTACTTAACAGTTAGCGCGCTGCTTTTTAATCAGACTATGCGACACTAACTACTGTATTTTCCGTACTCTTAAGGGGGGGGGGCTACCCAGGTCAAAAATCAAAGTTCTCCAATTTTGCTTATTTTCACATATGTTACTCCCCAAGGCACCCCAACCTCAGATAAAGAACAGTTAAGCTTGAAGGTGCACTTTTGGTTCAGTGCGTTTGTCAGTGTATTTACATAGGCAAAAGTGCGTACAAAAGCCTAATAGTAGCCCTTACTTGGACAGTTCTAACCCAAACGACAACAAGCCAATCAGGCTGAAACTTGGCATAGTAGTAGCCCACATGTAGGCGCAAAATCGTATGATCCGGATCTTCGATATGTATTTTCAATTTTAAAATCGAGGGCGAAACGTGAAAAAATGGCCGTTTTTTGAGCCCGCCAAATTTGAGTGATTTTACATTTGGCGTCACAGCTCAGGCCATGGGCAAAAATTAAAAAAATGGATCATAGAGGTTGAGATATGACGTTAGGCTATCGAATCATGTAAAAATCAGCTTCGTCAGTGTTAACAAAAATTTCGAGTAAAGGGACGCTTTGCAACCACAAAAAACATTTTTTCGCGCCTATGATTTACACGTAAAATTGAAATTTTGGGAACCCCTAGTAAAAAATTGGCAAAAGCATTGGTTACAGTTTGTTACATCTGCGAGGCGCCTTCCTTGGGGCTATATTCTGTGCAAATTTGAAGCGAATCGTAGAACCTAAAATTTTCCAGGTAGCCCCCCCCCCTTAAGTCTTAATACATGCAATTAGTTCTTTTCGTAATAAAATCGCGTGCTTCTTTTTCTCGGATGGTAAGGCATTAATTTCCCATATGACCTTCAAATCCCAACAACTGTGAGACCCGGTTAGCCCCTTGGATAAGCATAAACCAAACACACCGCCCTCTAGTGCCCAGCGATCCCAGTCTAACATCGGCCGCACAGTAGTCGGGTGACTTTTTGATGAACACCAGTTCGTCGGAGCTGACCCCCACGGCGCGGTTGACGCGGGCCACGGGCTCGAATAAATGCAGGGGGCTGGTGGCTTGGTTTGAGCGCAGCCGGACTTCCCTGGCTTCGGTGTACTTCACCATTAGCCTGAAACACAATCTACAGTCTGAAAAAAGGTTACGCGACTGCCTTTTTTATTCTTACTGAAAAATGGTAAGAATAGTATCATAATAGCTGCTGGAATTAACAAGCTAACACCGAAGTTTTCCATAAATGCTACTGAAACACTTACATGTTTGCTAAAATTACTTTCTAAAACTTATAAAAAATTAAAGCCATACATAATAAACTAAATAGCCAAAATTTAAGTGTTCGTTAGCTTGCAAAAAACTTCAGTATCAGTGCTACATACATTGTGTGTTCCAGCCAACATATAATTACCGGAACATATAAGGGGATCAAGAGGTACCTCCGAAAAAGCGAGGACCCCCTACGGGTGCCACGAAAACCCGGCTGGCTAAGGATAAAGTCACATTGCAGTAGGACCCCAAAAATTACAGCTAGTTTAGCTAATTGCTTAGCTTCACCAAGAAAATGTGGGTGTCAAAGTTGGTGATCAAAGAAAAAAGATGCCTAATCCTGAAGCCTGAAACCCTAAGGGCAAATAAAGCAAACCTGAAAATGTGCAGTCGTCACAACTGCCACACAATAAGAGTACAAAGGATCTTTCGATCGCCCATTTTAAGAATTCCGAAACTGTTACGGTAAGATTTGCAGTTTTGAATGACGACGTACGCGTGTCCAATGTCCAACAGGGAAGGCAGTGCTTTCCAGCAAGTGCGCATTGTACAGGAGCCGGATACGCCGTGGCAGCGACACACTTTCTTCAAGCTTTGACTGATTATCTAAAATATGCTCACATTCGCTAATTTGACTGAAAAAAACAGAGCATCCTACTTAAAAATATTCACCAACAAATGTTCAGAGATAGGTTAATGATACAATGATTAATCGCTTAATGATAAATACATATTAATAAAATATTCGATAAAAAAGCCTGGTACAAATTCCAGACAGGCTGGTACAAATATTCTTGCCTCCTTTGTCTTGCCTTTTTTAGGACAAGTAAAAAACCGGGTTTCATACTAAACTAAACTAAACAAACAAGATTGTCGACAAACTGTGTACACAACCAAACTTATTTGTTTCCGTTTTCATTTCTGCTTTATGCTGTGCACTATTTTAGTTATATGTATCTACCACTGCTAAAATCCAACAATAATTACATGCAAAGAAATTTCAATAATTATTTAATTAATTATCGCCAAATATATTAAATAATTTTGTTCTCATAAAGCTGATCGTCAAACGCACCCTCCTGCCGACATCGTTATTATGCTGGTTCATTCTTGTGCGGGGGTTCCACTTTTTGACCATCCTTCGCCCGCGAATGTCCTCCAGGAAGAAGTGGGCCCTGCCGGTCCTCCT
This sequence comes from Trissonchulus sp. WLG1_4, assembly GCA_030248245.1. Lineage (NCBI taxonomy): Eukaryota > Metazoa > Nematoda > Enoplea > Enoplida > Ironidae > Trissonchulus > Trissonchulus sp. WLG1_4. The sequence continues at coordinate 39,938 of JASANF010000297.1, forward strand.
TTGTCGTCTGGTCCAGGGCGCGTCCGCAAACAGCTGACTTATTTTCTCGCCATAAGCCACGTTATCGCTGCAGCCGCCCCACTAAAAATAAACACAAAAGTAGTTCTAGAACAGCTTACACAAAAAAGGCAGATCATAACATAGCACGGACAGCTACGGATCACTCAAACTGCCTGAAACCTTATCTGTTACTAATTTTCCAGCGTACTTTGGAAGCAGTTATTTTGACAAACGGCTCCATATTATAAGGGTGAACTTTACTTACAGCCGTATATCCGTTACGCCGGCAATATTATGACATCATATCTTAAAGTGGACTTACAGTATACAAGAGTCACAGACCCATCACGAAACATGTTAAATTATACTAAAATAAAAATTTCACAATTTCACATCCACACTATTTTTTGTATTTGTTTTAAACGTTGCCAGTACGCATTCTCTCACTTATATGAAACACAAAAGCAGACCTTAAAAGTGCGATCTGGGGGCTCCAGTGGACCCCGGCCGCACGGGCAGTAGAAAATGTCTCCTTTTCCGCACCCCTTGGCCACGTAGTGACTCACTGCCGCAGCCGATAGAGAGAAGACAAACGCCTGCTCACGGGTGCCTAATAAAAAATGAAAAATTTAGGATACATGATATAAAATTTTTTTACACTAACATTTAAGGAAAAAGTTAGTGTAAAGAAATAAACTATAATTCGTTTCGAATCAGGCGACATTTCGTAATGAAAATATGTCAAATCATATGAAAACAACAAAACCAGAAAAACCCCCAAACCCCCAAAAAAAAAATGTTAAAATGTTGCAATAATCTAATTCCATTAATTAATTTTAAACTTGCAAACTTGAATAATTATAGATTAGTACTTGATTGATATTGATTTATTAAACTTAATAAAACAAATTAAACAATAAGAATCAATTAACATTAAAAAATGAAAACTAACTAAAAACTAAACAAAAAATTAAAATCTCAAACTTGCGTAATCAATTTAATAATGCACACGAACCGGACCAATTTCTCGGATAAACTAAAACACAACTCTTCAACTTAAAAAAAACCGATTAATCTATTTTCCCATCCCACCTTTTCGCAAATCGGGCGTTAGCTTTGGCGCCCGGCGGACGGAACTGCAATTCCACCGTCTGAACTGAAACTGTAGCTGGCAGACGTAACGACTGTCGTAGGCGGCGCGGATTATGGCCGGCATCAGGGCCGGGTTGGATTTGCATAGTCCCACCTGCAGGGAAACAAATTAGTGACACCAAGAGTACATAACGGGAAGAGTATGAACTTTTCCTAATAGCCAACTTAGGAGCGCGGTAATGCGTTGCACAATTGCGGTATAGCTGTAAGCAAGCATGACTGGACCCTTCGCCTGGACCCAACGTTGAAACAAGTTAACAAGTTAAACAATCACGTTTAAAACTGCTATAACAGCTAGATTAAACGTAACTTTTTCAAATGGGCTTATGAAGTTTAATTTTTATTGCACTTATAATATAATAGCAGATAGTTACAAGCATAAAATCCATTTTATGACATATAGGTATGCTACCATAATAGATTTATTTCGCATATAAAGTATACACTAATAACTAGGTCATCATGTCTATGCTGAATTTTGGACAAATTTTGTCCTTAAATTTCGATAAAGCTGAAAACTTGAGATGTATATAACTGCACACGACGTTCATGATAAAACTCTAATTTGTAGGTATCTGGTAATAAATTCAATGGCTAGGCATGTATCACAGAAGGTATTTATTTGAACGATATATTACACTCTATATTAAACCTAAACATATAAAATTTTTAAATTATGAAAATTAGGATAGTGTAGGTACTATCATTTACGAATGATCATCTATTTCGTCCGAAACGAAAGTCTTAGACCAAGTCTAACGTTGTTATGTCCTTCTGACTGAAGTACCTGTGAGCCGGTCAAGCCGAATCTCTTTCGCACGGCCTTGTTTCTCGGACAGTGCTCGCTACTGTTCCACACAAACCGCACATTGGATATGGCCCTGCAATAGTAATTACTCAAATATATGCCTACTCATGCGAACTGCATGCTGCAATATATCATATGGCAGTTTGTTGGTCAGTGGAGGTATATAGTTAGTTTATGTGGAGGCTAACTCGGTCAGTGGAGGCTAACTCGGATTTTGTAAGGCTAATGTTACAGTACCGATCAAAGTTACTTGCTACAGACTCCGAAGTCAAAGCGGAGTCGGAGCCACTTGACCCTGGCTGGAGTCAAAGTGTATATATCTTATCTTATATAATATATTTTCACTCCTGTCTCCTGGGGCCGTATTCTCAAAATTACCTGCAGGTAAAGTTAGGCTAACTTTACCCACAGGTAAGGTGAAGGTAAAGTTGTATTCTCAAAATTTTACCAAAGGGTAAGGTTAAAATTTAACTATGGGTAAGGTTAAAGTTTAACTTTACCTGTGGGTAAGGTTAAACTGTGGGTAAGGTTAAAGTTTAACTTTACCTGTAGGTGAGGTTAAAGTTTAACTTTACCTGTGGGTAAGGTTAAACTGTGGGTAAGGTTAAAGTTTAACTTTACCTGTGGGTAAGGTTAAAGTTTAGCTTTGCTTGTGGGCGTGGGCAAGGTTAAAGTTTAACTTTACCTGTGGGTAAGGTTAAAGTTAAACTGTGGGTAAGGTTAAAGTTAAATTTTAACTGTGGGTAAAGTTAAAGTTGAAGTTTGACTATGGGTAAGGTTAAAGTTAAAGTTACACTGCGGGTAAGCTTAAAGTTAAAGTTTAGTGCGGTTACGGTTAAAATTGCAAGTTTAACTGTGGGGTAGGTTAATGTTTACTTCAACTGAGGCTGAAGGAAAAGCTTAAATTTAGCTATGGATGAGGGTGAGCTTTACCAATTTTTTTAAAATGTGTATATATAGAAAAAATTCCCGATATACGTCCCCAATCATGGTTTTTTTTGTGTAAAATAGGGTGTATTTACACATCGGCCGCCTAATTTACACAGCAAAAAATAAAAATAAACACTGATTTACACAGCCCCATTTTTCCCCAGAAGTTGAATAAACGGCCTATTTTGGTTGTAAAATTTACAAAAATTCGCGAAGTGGCGATTGCAACCTGTAACCTCTTTGTGTTAACAAAATTAAGTCAAATTTTTCACCCGAAAACAAAAAATCTTCAGTTTCTGCTCTTAAACGGCTTATTTTAGCATTCGTTTTTATGCACTTGAAAGTTGACATTGAAAAATCAGCCATGCTGAGCTTGTCTGTGCGATTTCTTGTAATACTTCAAACTACTTTAAAAGGTTTTACACCCAGATTTGAAAAAAGTGTGTAGGATCTGGCTGATAAAACAACGCTCTATCTGCGTGAACACGGGGTCTCGGCTTGGGGTGGGGGCTTGTCGCAGATTTTTCGAAATTTTAGGAAGGCTTGTCCTGACTCCTGACGTGTCGGCTACTTGAACTGACAAAAACGCTAAAATTTTCAATTCTATGTATCATATTTTTTTATTTTCGTATGTAGTTCGAGTCTCACAGGCGAAATATGACTTTTCGCGTGCAAAAACGGTCAATTTTTACCTAAAAAATACTAAAATACACTTAAAAATTTACACAACAGACCCTTAATTTACACAGCAAATTTTTAATTTACACATCATTTACACAGTGCCGATTTTGAAAAAAAAAACTGTCCCCAATTGACCAAATTTGGCCTAAAAATCAAAATTTTTTGTAATTTTTTACTGAAGGTGGTTACCCCCAGGCCCCTGCAAGCGGCAAATCTGTAACTCACTTTTCCTTCCTTCTGCCTTTTGCAACAGCAAATGCATGCGTGTATATTATCAGCGGCGTAGCCATGGGGGGGCCGGGGCGCCAGGGCCATACATGGGCGTTGGAGGTTTTCACCCCCCGCCCCCCCCCCCCAGAAGGCAGCGTCACCTCCCCCCCCCAGACGCCTCACCCCCCCCCCCCCCAGAATGCTTTCGACTTTCGAGGTACGCACGACGGCAAAATTAGTGGCTCACGAAGGTAAAATGGTGGCTCACGGAGCAAAAATGGGCGGAAAAGTTGCTCCGCACCCCAAGCCCCAGTGGCTCACCCCCCCCCCAGATTCGGCCACATGCCCACGTATGGCCAGGGCCCCCCCCCACAGCGGTTCCCCCCCCCCCTCAGCGGTTTTGCCCCCCCCTTAGCGATTTGCCCACCCCCTCGGATAGAAACTGTTGCACCCCTCCCCCGCCCCCCGCAGACAAACTTCGGTAAAGTTTCGGGCAAACAGGCACGTTGGCCGCTCCCTCAACTTGATCCTGCCTACGCTACTGTATATATATTATCCCCCCAAATGCTTTATAAATAAATCTTGCTTGGAGGACTATGCACTGCACCAGCGATAGGGTGGGCTAATGGACAAAAAGTGGCGTAGCCAGCCGGGGCCCGGGGGGCCAGGGTCCTCACCTAGGCGGTTTTGCCCCCCCCCCCCCTCAGCGATATGGGCCCCTGGTATATTTTTAGTAAGGAGGTGGGGCTGGGGAACGCCCCTTATTTGGTCGCCCCCCCCATTTCAGATGGGTATGGGTTGCCCTCCCCCCTCCATGGATGTATATAGTCATTGTAGATGTGGCTCCCCTGACGTTCCAGGGCTTTGTAACGGAGATGAGCACCGCATCTAAGGGCTTTATATACCACTTTTGGATATATATACGCATCGTGTAAAAAACAACAGATATATAATTTTTTGCAGTGCTACACAAACTACAGCTCTGGCGGACCATAAATTCAAGTGATTGCAAAGAAAGGAAAACACTATATATAAACTGGACGAACTTCTAGAAAACTAAGACAAATACTGGAAAAACACACACACGCCTAATTACAAACAAAATTTGTAAAAAATTTTACTATTACGTTCACATTTTAAAAAATTGATAAAGCTCACCATCACTTATAGCTAAATTTAAACTTTTCCTTCAGCCTCAGTCAGTTGAAGTAAACTTTTACCTTACCCACAGTTAAACTTTTATCTTTACCCATAGTCAAACTGTAGACTTACCCGCAGTTAAACTTTAACTTTAACCTTACCCACAGTTAAACTTTAACTTTTACCTTACCCACAGGTAAAGTTAAACTTTAACCTTACCCACAGTTTAACTTTAACCTTACCCACAGGTAAGGTTAAACTTTAACCTTACCCACAGGTAAAGTTAAACTTTAACCTTACCCACAGTTTAACTTTAACCTTACCCACAGGTAAAGTTAAACTTTAACCTTACCCACAGTTTAACTTTAACTTTACCCCGTATTCTAAGAATTTACCTTTACCCTCTGGTAAACTTTAACTTTACCCTTACCCGCAGAATTAACTTTACCTTCACCTTACCTATGGGTAAAGTTAGCCTAACTTTACCTGCAGGTAATTTTGAGAATACGGCCCCTGAGTCAAGTGACCCCGACTCCGCTTTGACTCCAGAGTCTGTAGCAAGTAATTTTGGACGGTACGGTACTTTAAAAATATGTGAATAAGACGAAATCAGTCACAACGTGGTGGTCAATCTTTGAGATAATTTAAGTAGTACACAGCTGCGCGTCAAAATTTTCAAGCTGCTAATTTTAAATCTCGTGGTATTCGAAAATAAATGTAAATCTAGTCCGCTAAATCTGACTCTGAAATAATCCTGACTCCTATAGCCTACCCGTAGATTAAATATATAGTTGATTTTACTAACAACTAAACTGAAAAATATTTTTGCGCGGCAGCCTCAGCAGCCGTGCATACTAATTTCGGTTAATGCACTGAAACCGAAAATGCATGCAAATCATGCTCAGTTTCAGTGCATCACCTAAACCTGCTTTACTTACCTAGTGTATCTAGCAGTCTAGCACGCGCTGTGTGTGTAACGCGCATAGCGTGCGTGTGTGTGCGTGTGCGTGCAGTATTACAGTGCGGCAGGTTAATTGATTAGTTGAGTGTCGATATTCGTATTTGATGTTCTTTATTGTTTTGTATTTTTAAATGAGCGCGCCAAAATCATGTATGTACATTATCCAAGGGCCAACATAAACCTGTTGGGCTAAGCAGTCACATCATAAAGATCGAAAACGACAACTATCACAATTGGCCTGTTCCTTAACTTGACAAGTCTGACAATTGTAACAAATGTAAGCGCAAAATCAGTGGATTCGGTACGAATTCGTCGTATAAATTTATTACGATTCACCTGCTTTTGCACTTAAATGTTACAATTGTAAGACTTGTAAAGTTGAGCAACAGGCCCCTGAGATAGCGAACGACCGGAGTTAAAATTTTGCCGGAGCCGGAGCTGGATACAAAATGCCGGAGCCGGAGCCGGAGGCAGTGTTTTACAAAAAAATTTCAATTAGTAAAAAATGTTGACAATTGTGAAAAAATTTTCAATTTTTTTCGAAACAGCATTTTTTAATGTTTCAACAGTCACGCCCCATTTCTATACATATGTCTTTACACACTCATACGACCACTAGCCACTGACTGGTCCCGTTTTTGGTGATCTCACAAAAAATTTTCATCAACATTGATAAAAAGTCAAAATGGGGGGAAAATGTCAAGTAAACTATCGTTTTTCATTTATTCCAGGGCCAAGTTAGTTTAAGGGGAGAAGTTCATTTTGATCTTATCTTCTAATCTACAAAATATAAACAAAAAAAAAAATAAAAAAAAAAACCACCCAAAAAAACAAACAAATTAAAAAATTTTAAAAATTAAAAATCTCAAAATTCAGTATATCTTTACTTCCCCCAACACATTACCCCAATCATAAGCAAACAACTCTTCTAATTTAAATTAAAAAGTAAACAATTTAAACACAAAAATAATCAACACACAAAACAAACACCAGCCACAACCAACAAAAAACCGCTTCAAAAACGGCACAATACTCAACGTACTCACATTAAGAAATGAGCCCTCAATTAAAAAACACGGCTAGACAACAAACAACCAAAAATAACACACAAAAAAACAAACACCTATACAAACTACACCCAGCACAGCCCTCCCCCGCCTCCTCTCCACACGCCAAAAAACACCCCAAAACAAATGTTTGAAAGTTACATAGCTTACCGTTATCGTATTCGTAAACCGTATGTGGTAAACGCAGTTTCATTATAGATGTGCAAAAGACACAAACGCACACACTTACTTTTACGCGAGCAGTGTAATGAAAATCAAAACTAATAGACGTGTGGGGTCGTGGTCCAACAGGAAAATTGAATCAGTATTATAGTGATTAAGTTTAGAAGCGAATTGTATGTACATACATCTATGTACGTCAAACGTTATCACCTAACTGGAAGTTCGTGTTCCGGATAATTTATGGAGCCTTGAGTTCTCACGCCATTATAACAAATGTGATCAAGACTATCAAAGTTGAAACTTCGTATTACATCTGCATTCGAAATTAGAACTAAACTGCCTAAAATAAATTACTAGTCTGCCGCGCTTAATTTTACCGATACGGTAAAATACTTGCTGTGGTTATGTGGAACTATCTACGCTCGTCAACAAAAGTGCTTGTTAATGGACTTCTAGTTCTACCCGTCCATCGCGTTTACTGACAGCACCTAAGAAACTGTATATATAATGCGGAATAAATTATTTAAAACAAAACACAACACAGCACCGAAGCAACATGCTGAAATTTAGCAATTTGTCATATTCTCAAGGGAGCTAGGTACCAAGATGAAACCAACCATGTTTAAATCTAAATAAACGGCTAAATCAGAATTCGGCCCCATAGTTTGATTGATACTTCTGCTTGTACATAGGTGTCTATAAGTTCATTGGCATTAACAATAATAATGCTTGGACATTGGAACATGTGTACGAATGGGACGACACTATGTACGAATGTGTGATTCAGAATTTCGTGCGTACAGTCGTAATCCGTTTGCCCTTCAGCTGCATGTCCGTTAATCCGAACTAAAAAGCACCATGTCAATTTGTCCGGCAGTTAAATTCAACTTTTCTTAAATTCACGAGGGTACGGGACAACGAACATACATACATACATACATACATAAACATACGTACAGGCTTAACGTATGAATGGCAACTTCGCACGTAACCCATGCAGCCGTATATATGTCCCAATGTCCGCTTGCCCTAAAACCTAACGAAAAAACGGACGAAACCTTTGTCCGTGTGCCCGATGTCCGTTTGTCCCCATATCCTACTAAAGTATGTATATATATATCAACCTAAGTAGTAATCACTGATAACTATGACGGTCGATTCGTACTTAAAATTTATGATCAGGATGATTATTTCGTAATTTTGCCGGCCAAACGGACATACGGCAGTAAGTGTGAATCGACCCTAACAGCGTCATACTCTTCCCAATTATATTGGCGCCTTCTATTCATTAATCTGCGAAACCTATTCACACACGTTTCGTGAGTCATTAGTTAAAAAGTCAGAATACTGAGTTTGTACTTACAGCCACTTGACAGACAGCGTAAACTCAACAGCGATCAGCAAAAGACACACGAGGAGAAGTAAAAATTTAGTATAACAGTAATTTATCGATAACGTCATTAAAACAACATCTAGGGGATCATTTGCACCGAAGGGGGTGTCCGCAGAAAATTTGCAGGGGGCGAGATAATAAACTATCCTGCAAAAGGGGGAATAAAATTTTAATCACCGATGGCAAAGCCAATAGATTTTTGCACAATAGAACTGAATTTAATAACCTACAGGAGGTCTAGGCTAGAACGAGCACAAACACTGGAAAATTTTGCAAAAGTCAAGATCGTAAAAATTTTCGCCCAAACTTTTACGGCTTTAAATTTTTACGACGTCCCCGCATGTCTTTATGCGATTGTTACGCTGCAATTTTAACTCACTCTACAAATCCGGCCAAATTACATAGACCACTGACTGATACTCCACAAAAACAACTGTCTGCCGTACCAACTAAAAATAAAGTCATAAAAAAACTTAGTCAACTGTCGTAAAACACAAACATAAAATAATCGTAAATAACTGATTTTAATGTAGCAAAAAGCCAAGTCACCTATACTGCACACTAGACAGTAGAAATTTATTATTTTAAACTCCATTCATACTCACAATAATAGTACGATATAATTTGACTAACGTATATCATAAAAGTTATATCACAATAGTAACAGACAGGGAAATAAATACTCATATTGAAAAGCGGGTTCGTATTCTTGGCTGTAAGGTGTCTACAAGCAATAATCAATCGGAACATATACATGGGGTTATGGTCAATATGGAAACAAATGCTAAAATGCCTTTATTAAAACTTTTTAAAACCAAGTACATAATAAAAAAGAAGACGCACCTATCTCTAACGCATTAACAATTTACACAGCCTCTGGTTGGATAAATAAAACTTAACTCCCAATTTCTACCTGAAACGAAAACTATTTATAGACTTAATCAGTTATATATACTTTAGTTATTTACAAAAATTCTAGCCTAGGTATCCAAATGCGGAGTTTTTGCAGTGACAACTGACAACCGAAGCTTTTTTTGTCCGTTTTCGTTTCTCAAGGCATAAAGCCCGACTCATGCTCGTATTTCTTAATCTCGTGATTGTCATATTCTCTCAAAAATATCCAAATCTATAAAATGCCCTATCAAATGTAATTTTTTGGGTTAACAAAGCTTTGGTGATGTACAGTATATGCGCAGGTATATATATAAACGGCCAAAATGCTTTTTTTGAAAAAAAATTTTATTCTGTAACTGTGAACTTCAGACCAAAAATGACCGGGCTTTCTTCTTCACCAAAAAAAACAACAACTTCTTCACCCTTCATTTTTCCACAAAAAAAACAGTCATACTACGGCGACATAACAGACACAATAATTATTAAAACTTCCAGTAAGCCTAACAACAATACTAATAACAAATCACAGAAAAATAACAGAAAATAGTAACAGAAACAACGCAGGAGCTTTAAAGCACCACAACACTGACAAGAACAAAGTAACAGGTATATTCCAGAACAATATGTTTCAAGTTTATCAAAGAAGCGGTACAAAGATGCACACCGCACTAAAGTTTCAAGTAGTGAAACACAAGAAAACATAAAGTTCAGAAAATATGCATAAGATTATTGTAATAAATTTATTCAAAATATTTTATGCACTAACAGATTTATAAGCATTTCTAAACATAAATTAACATTAAAACATTATTTTTACCGCGAGAAAAAAACTAAAAATTTCAATTTTAACGTATATTGCAGCTATTCTACTAACAGCCGTACGTCCCTTCAGCCAGCAAAAAATACAAAAAGACAAAATGACACCATCACCCGTTCCGTGATGCTGGCTCGGTCACAGGCTTACAGGTTACAGGCGACAAAGGTTACAAAAAGTTTGCCGTATGAATGAACATGCAACTGCAAGCATAAATCAACTCTTATATCCAGATTATTATTCAAAACAACTCCTACGTATGCATACGGCATGAAATATACATACTAAAAAATCTAAACTACCAGGCACTAGTCAGATGCTAAAGTTAACTGCTTTAATCTTTCTTCGTCTCTAAAGCGAAGGAAATCGTCCAATCGTTTTTGCTTAGAGTCATCTTCAATATCCGGCGCTGAATTTTCCACCGACTTATCCACGGATGGATCAAATAATTTCTGAAAAGAAACAAAACAGATCCCACAAAAGATAAGATTTCAGAATTTCCGATGCCAATATATTTACGAAAATTCGTAAAAAATAGTAAATGTTGGTACGTAATAAAAATCGGCCTTGCAAGGACTTTGTCAAAAAGCTGCAACATAATAAGCCACTAAAAAAACTGCAACATAGTAAGGTCTGACAAAAAAGCTGCGCCACTTATTTATTTTAGTGACATGACTATTCTGGGACTACTTGCTGTACGCTTAATAGTCAAAATATTCTTTCCGTAATGAAATCACATGTTTACTATTTTCGTCTCTAGTGGTGCAACTATTTTGTGTTAGACTTTAGAACGCACTTCATCATCTAACGTAACTGCCTTTTTCAATATTATCATTTTTCAAAAATTCAGGTCGCTCAGAAATGAAAGTTCCTGCCAAAAATAGCTTTTCATTTGCTTTTTGGATAATTTTTCTTTAAAGTTACATAGCCGAAACTGGAATTCGTGCCAATACTATTATATATTACTTAACTAATATTGCAACTAATATTAATAATAGGAGCATTCACACGGGCTTATAGTGTGTCTTGAATAGTCATTATCTCAACCAAGTATACAATAATATCTGGCATACTTACATTCATATAGGCGATATTGCATTGATATCTGAGAATGGCATAGCAAAGGTGGCAAAAGGAGAACTCGGGCCAGAGAACACTCTCGAAGTGGATACACGTTTTGGAAGTCTGCAAACATTAGGAGATTATAATATTAAAATTAGGCCACCGTACTTTTTCAACACTTAGTTTCTTGACTCGATGTTCTCAATACGTTCCCACCCGCTGTTAGGAGACCGTTACTTTTTCATCGTTTCTACAGACTGTACTTAGACGTTCTCGATACGTTCCCACCCTTAGTCAGAACTGACCTGCATTAATAGGAAATCACTAAGTCTATATTCGCCACTGGTTCGAATCAGTAGGTCTGGAGGCCCAGAGTCCGCCGTGTCTAGACAGCGCTGAATCAGATCATCGTCGATGTCGCTAAAATATAAAAAAAAGGAAAATAACTATAGTCTGAGTCTGACCAAAAAATGCTGGACCCTGAGACAAAAAGAAAAACGTAATTTCACTTAAGACGAACAGAACCAATTGCAAGCATCAAGAGTACAGCGAGTGGTCACAAAAATCAGGCCACATGTTTTGGCTCAGGCTTCAGCCATTTGCTGGTCAGACTTATGTCAAGTGGCTACGACGGGTTGCCGACCGGTAGCAATAACAGATTTGTCTATTTTTCATGTCACTATGTCAGACAAAGGACAAGGGGCTAACAGCTCTATTATAGGCAAGAGACTCTCTGTTTATAAGCAAAGACCCTTTTCTTTCCTTTACACCCCCACAAAACCACACCCAAGGTGGCATGAATGGATTCAAACGGGCCTCGGGCAGGAAGCTCGGATTAGTAATCAGGGTCTCACATCACGTCTACGGACTTTCAATGCCGAACCATTAACCCTTTTTTATATCCTACAGAGAGGGGCACCCTTGGAGACCCCTAGGAAGTCGTCGCCGTACACAAAAAACCAAAAAACATTTTTTAATCCTGCCGAACTTAGCCTGCAAAAATTCTTAGCCTTCAAAAATAGTCTTGACAAAACTTGATCAGCCCACATAGTAACGATAGAGCACAGAGAACTGCCAGCCAACCTTGAGTCCAGCTGGCTGGCTCTGACGCCTTCTACTATGGATCGGATGGAGCGACAAATTTCATCTTGCGACGTGTAGGCGATGCACACATTCAGCCGGTACCTGAAACCAACACTATTTCATCATAATAAACAGAAGGGTTATAAACATAGATGCACGTATGGGGGGTAGGAGGGGTATCCACCCCCCCCTCCTAACATGGCACCCGGCACCCCCCTCCTCGGACGATCAAAAAGTTCCCAAAAACGGCATAAAAATAAAAAAATTTTAAGTCATTTAAGGGGGTAATTGCGTTTTTAGGTGTTTTTTTAAAAAGCCATAGCTCAGCGTTTACAAATTCAAATCACAAGCGGTCTTTTGCATTAGCTAGAACAATATCTTTCCTAAATGTATGCCATGCCTTGAAATTTAACCTGTGATTTTCTTTCCAGTATAAGCGACTAAAGAAAGGTCCTTTCAAAAATATTAAAATTTTTTACAGAAAGTTTGCGCCACAGCGCTGAATCATACGATTACCTGTTGGGGCTGAAAGTTGGTAAGGTTTTTGACATGTTTAAAATCCCCAGGCATGTCCCCCACTTTTTTAATAACTAGTCAATTTACTGAGAAAATAGCTGAAAAGCAAACGCACCGAAAATTTAAGATAATTTCTTGTAATTAAAACCCTCTAAAAATGTCCACAGGTGAAATTTCAAAAAAGTGAGAGACATGCCTGGGGATTTTGACCTTTACACTACTGTCCCAAAAATTTATGCTCAGGCGTCACTTATAACTTGAGTACTGGTGGCGCAAAGTTTACATAGAAATCACAAAAACCTCGAAAACGCAACTACCACCTTAAAGTCACAATTTTTTGCCTGCGGCCAAAATAGTACCCCAAAATGAGCTGAAAATCGAAAAAGCTTGAAAGATTATCGGCTGTCGCCAAAAAAGTAAAGGAACGTAAGACTGCATTTCAATACAATAGAATTATAAAAAACCACCCAGAAACCCAAATTGTTGTCTTAGCGTCCAATTCCACAAAAAACCTAGACCACACAAGAACAAAATATCATTTTTTCTACAAAAACAAATCTAGTCTTTTGCACAAAATTTCATTTTACAACTTACTATAAGTATTACACAAGCTCTTGACTGTCTTGAACAAGCCTCCTGAAAGTTCTTGATAAGCAAGCAATATGATTGTCATCCACTGGCCAAGCAAAAAGCTCAAACTAAACTTAAAAACAAACCTATTCTGCCAATACATACTGTTGATACAGTAAAAAAAAGGCACACAGAGCGCTAGCGCAGCCGAATTTCATATACATACGTACCTTGAATAGGTTTTGGTCATGTTTGTGATTCTGGCAATGAGCTGGCGAATGTCGGCTGGCAGCAGGGTCACATCACCAAGAAAGCGAACACAAACTTCATACTTCTCCAAACTTTCCCTGCAACAAAACCATATATACATTTACACTGGGTTTTTCTTTCGCTGGCAAATTGTCGCAATTTTGTGAAAAGCTTGAAATTTTTTAGCAAAATCAAATTTTTTTTGGCAGACTTCCTTTTGTACTTTAATGCAGTAGATTTTGCATTTATATAAATGTTATTAAAACATTATCACGCCTGTACGTACAGGATAAAGACTGACGCAATTTTTATCCGTTTTGGCCAAAAAGCAACGATTTTGACATTTTTATTTAAATTTATGGAGCCGTCCTGAGAATTTTGTGCAATTTTTCACAATTTTCACAATCGATGTTCAGCCGTAAAGAAATTTCAGAAGACCCGACCAATTACCAAGTTAGACCTGAAAATGCTAACATTACGAAATGTTTCTTTTCTTAATTTATTTCTTTTCGACCCCGATAATACTGTCTATTAGTGTTACATGCAGTTGATACATGGATGATGATACATGGAAGAAAATGTGTCCCATTTACAGTCACGAGAAACATCAAGTCACTAAGTTGCACGAGTCCGGCCCTGGGGGATCAGAAAAAGTCGGAGAAATTTTCTATTGTTACGCTAAATTTGGTCAGTTGGTGACGTATCGGAAATGTTTTCCGACAAACCACAAAAATCAGCGCATAGACCTTACGAGTTCACCTCCACTGCCTCAAATTTTTTTCGCAATTTTGCGAAAAAGTTTAAAATCTTTTCGCAATCATCAAATTTTTTTCGCAATTGCGACCGTTTTTGCGAAAAAAACCCAGTACACAATATATATATTTTCTATACTGGCTGCCTTTAAATAAAAAACCGCAGGGATCGATATATAACATATAAAATATTTTCCTGATATTTTTCACCATCATTTAAAAATTCATCAGAATCAATATGGGCGGTCACACATATAAACATAGATCACGACTCTACACAAGCATATCCCAAGAAAAAACACAAAAACTGCGCACTGCTCTGCTATGAGGTCTGTTAGCTTGTCCGCAGCCAACTTCATAATGCCATCCACTTCTTCTTTGGATCGTTTGAAGTTTTCAATACTAAAGGCATAGACTGTCACCTCCTTTATGCCCAGGTCACGGCACCAGCCAAGGGACTACAACAAAAAAATAAATAAATAAATGTGTAAAATATATATATAAAGCATTTATATCCAATATATAAATAACAATACCAAGACTCGATCAACATCATATCAATTGACCAAATATTAATTTTTTATAAAATTTTTTTGATACCGCAGGGTGGCTATCGTGTCCGTAAAATGCTAACTGCTGTTCGTGTATTATAAACCCAATGTGATACTAACAAAGAATTACAACAAATAAGATTAACATAGAGCTAAAAAACTGGCTTCTCGACCAAAAACACAATCATTGTTCCACCATTTGGGCTGAGGTTAAGTAGTAATATATTATGTATATACATATTAGCAAATCCAGGAAAGGCTTAAGGTCGTAGTAACGTTTTCGACAGCTTTGCAGGAGTAAAACTTGACAACTTACGAATAATTTTCAATCAATAATAATAGTACGCATATTAATTTAGAAAACCATAAACTATTATGAGATAAACGCTTGCTAAAATAGCTGAAAACAATCATTTTTAATTTTCACAGAAAGTATTTTTCAGCCAGTTACGACAATTTTTTTGTAAATTTTATGTTTAGCTAAGCCAAAGTAGTAGCTAGTGAAAACGGCCGTTTATTGACAAAAGAAAAAAATGACACACGGGCATGTCAAAAACCTTCATTTTAGATGCCAACACTTATCCTTCCAAGTTTCGATTTTTGAGATTACGTCACATTTATGTCACATTTGTTTTTGAACTACAGTACCTTACACAAAAGTCCGCAAAACTTGACAACTACTGGAAGAATTTTGTTCAAAACTTGGGATAAATTGGCACACATATGTATATGTCTACCTTATACTAATCTTTCAAAAATTTTGTTAGCTTAAATTTTGCTTTACATCAAGTTCACTCGCAGAATTCAGTAAAAATACTTCCGTTGACTAAATCTCAAGTCTCGATGTTGCAATCTTTTATGCGTTATTTTATTGTTTTTAGACAATTTCTGATGTGTTATTTTTTTTAATTGTTTTAATTCAGCGTATTGCGTGAAATAGATTCAAAAATTTGTATATTTTCCAAAATTTGAAAAAATTCAAATTTGAAGGTCCGTAACTTCTTTTCTGCATCATATAAATGCACCAAACTTAGCATTAAAATTCAACCTGTTATTGTCTATGTTGGGGTTCAAGTGTCATGATGAGCAAAACATGAAAAATGCAAAAATTCACTAAATTCGACTACTTTAACAGTGTCTGCTGACAAGCTAGTTGCAGATTAAAGCTAAATAATGTGCATGAATGTAGTTTTAGTCAAGTTCTTTAACGTGAAAAAGACAGCTACTAATTTTATTGAGTCAATCAAAAGTTATAGCAAGTTATAAAAACTGTCGAAAACGTAACTACCACCTTAAACCAAGACAGTCAAAGACCACTATGTCATCTTATGAACATCGACGTATATTTCGACGTACCTCGGCCAATTTTTCAAAGCCCATCACATGCCCGTTTATAATGTGGCCCAATCCAAGCTTTCTTGCATATCTCCGGTTCCCATCCATTATGAAGGCAATATGCTCTGGAATTGGTCCAGCTTTTAGAACATTACAAAGTAAACGGAAGAACCAGCTTGGTTTGGACTCTCGAAACCAAGACATTTTCCCCTGCAATAATTCAGAACAACATTATGACAGCAAATAAACAAAATTAAGTGTATCAAACAGCTTTCTTTGCATGTCGTAGTGGGGGATGTAGAAGTGCAGTCAGACGGGGTAAAAAATACAAAATGGAGGAGGAGGCGGAGAGGATGTCAAAAAGTTACGGATTATCAGCGGATGCACATGCAAATTTCGTCTGGCATATAAAACGCTGAGGCAAAAACGGACTAACATCGCAGTGAATCAGAGCAAGCGCAGTTACAGATCTAGCATCCAGGCTTATTATCTGGTTTCGTTTGGGGGTAGGGTAAGCTGAGACTAGTTGTATAATTTTGAAATTGATTTATTTGTGATGAAGCTTGCAGGCACGTTTTTCAGCAAGAAAAACATTTTCACGAGAACATTTATTTGCAATCCAGCAGGGGCGTAGCCAATGGGAGGGAAAATTCCCCCCCCGAAATGTTTTCCGACTGATACGCATTGATCCGTCTCCCTCCCCCCTTTGGTTTTTATGGTCCGTTTTTAAAACCATTTTTTAAAAAAGGACAAAAATACTACAAAATAAGTACAAAAATAGTACAAAAAAGTACAAAAAGGGCCAAATTAACAAAGTTAGTCTCATCAAACAACTATCCCACCCCACTGCATTTAACTCGAGGGTTTAGATTTCAAGGGGTCATATCTCAGAAATTCCAAAAAATGAAATAGGGGTGTTGAAGCAAAAATGCTTCACCCAAGGTGCTCTACTCAAAAAAAAGTCCACTATTTTTCCCCTCCCAACTGCATTTAACCCGGCAGTTTTCATCTGCTCATTCCGTTCCGTCAGTCAAAACGTGCGCAGCCCCTGCTCCTCCCGTGTGGGATCAGGATGATGCAATGGAGGAATGAGCCCCGTGACACAACTATAGGCGTTTCTAAATTGTATATAGTAGCAAGAAGAAATTTTTTTGCAGTTTCAGGCAAAAAGCGACGAACTCTGGACACAGGAATTTCTTATTTTCGACCAAAATTTGGTGAATCGGAGACTTACATATCGGTTCAACTCCTCAGTAAATGCTTCACGTAATGTGCGGTTTGATTGAGTAATTTGACCATATTTATAATACCTCCACCCACCGCCATTTAAAGCCACAAATATATAACTAAATACCAATAATAATTGTCAACATTACTCATTATTAATACACCATAGAAGATAAAAGTCATATATGACCGACCATTATGGTCAGACTGAAGCGGGGGGGGGAAAAATTATTTTCGATTCTAATTCGCTTTCTACCCCATCTTTTAATAAAAATATGAAACCCCCATCGTCAGCCATGCCCCCAATCTGATCTCTAGCCCCCAAAATAGCTGTCGCCCCTTTTAATAAAAATCTGAAGTGAAATTATTGGTGTTAAAACCCTTGGGGGTCGAATAAGTCGGAAAAACGGCATTTTTTCGACTAATGATCCGGAGTCCCCCTATATCCCCCAAACCTAGGGGGGGTCAAAATTGAACGCTCTTTCGAATAGGCTAGGTTAGAAGTTTGTAGGATGTAAGCTTTAGCTGGAAATCAAACTTTGTCCAAAAATTAAACTTTACATAAAATTTTTTGCGCAAAATTGGATTTAGTCAAAAATACTGAATCAAATGAAAACCTGCTGTTACCATTGAAAGAGCAACTTCTAAGCGACTAAATGCTGAAAAATTTTTGTAAATCGGTTCAGGCTTTGAAAAGTTACAGAACTTTTCCTGAAGCCACCAGGACCAGGCTGACCGAAGCGTTACAGCACAAGTACGGTTCCGTATAAGTTCCGGGCTATAGCTGCGATATTTTTTAAAATATGAAGCTTTTTGGGGTTTTTTAGTGCGGTAAATGTTTCTGATGCTTCTTAGATGGTTTTTCCTTCAATTTAGGCCTCAGGCTTAGGCTTAGGCTTAGGCTTAGGCTTAGTGCTTAGGCTTAGGCTTAGTGCTTAGGTTTAGGCTTAGATTAGGCTTAGGCTTAGTGCTTAGGATGAGGCTTAGTACTTAGGCTCAGGCTTAGTAGGTGGGTCAGCAAAGGTTAGTCTTAGTTGCTTGCATCAAATAAAAGGACCCTTCCTATTGTGGAATTATAAATAAAGCTGCACTTTTAAACCAAATTTGCCTGTCAGTGCCAGCTTGGTGCTGAGCATCAGTGACGTTTTCAGATCGTATTTATGGCATTCGATTTCATTAGATATCGCTACTTATGACTAATGATGCATATTTTTCTATAAAAATGTAATAAATTTAATGTCTACGCAAAAAGAAACTAAAACTTTTGATATGTAAGCTCAATTTAACTATGCATATTTCGCCTCTTTTTTTAGTTGGCAAAATTAAGATTTTTAGTATAAATGAGCTAAGTATGTTGAAAACAAAGCTGTATAAAGTATATTATTATGTGTTAATTTATGACGATCAAACTTAAGGCTGATATTACGACTGTACTGGTCATAATTTTCGATGATTAGCGCCAGTGTGTCGAAAAAACATGATTTTCGACAAAAATTGATTTTTTTCGAAAAGGTATAAATCAACGTTTTTTCGCTTGGAAAGTGCTAAAAATGAACTCAGCGCATGCGAAAACCTATAAAAACGTGTTTTCACGGTGAAAAAATATCAGTTTGAATTTCCCCCCCCCCGCCTCCGTTGCACCGGACATTATAGCAGTAATGATTTCGTGGTAAGAGCTCCTCGGAAGAAAATTTTGAAAAAAATTTGAAAGGGGACGTGCCGGAAAATTTTTTTCGGCGGTGTCACGAACCCATAGGGGGCCCACCACCGGAAAAAAGTGAAAAAGGGGAGCTGAAATCGCGCAGAAATGATGTAAAATAGACCAAGCATATACATGCATAATAGACCAAGCATGTACATACAAGGCATGCACAAAGAAGTATTATTGAGCACCAGAATGATGACAACAAAAAAGCGAACAACCATTATATATTTGGAGATTTTTTGAACTTTGAAGGTAGAATTTGTCAACTGGAGACGTAACAGAAACATTTTGGTCAGCTTTTAAATTAAGAGGGGGGGCTGCAGCCTGCAATCCAATTTTGTACTTTTTTTGTACCTTTTTGCTGCTGCGCCACAGCGCAGCAGGCTTCTTTAGAATGAGGTGTCGGAAAAATAACGTGTAACTAAGTGAGTAATGTGTGTGCGTCCTTGCGTGTTTTCATCTGTGTGATTGTGCGGTTCTGTGTGAATGTGAGTGTGCGTTTGAAATGTGTCTGCTATGTTCAATTCATAGACTGTCTACGTAACATAAATGTAATTACCTAAGTACGTAGATACGTAAACAAAACTACTGAGCACACATACATTTAAAAGAAGCTCATTTGCATATTTTCCATGATTGTCTATGTAGATAAAATGCAATGCTAGTCGTTACACATTTTTTTCTCATCAACTTTGTTTGGCAACGTCTCATGTATCTTTTGCAAAGTCAACTTGTAGCAAATTTTAAATCACACAGGTCCCATTTTGATAAAATCTCATATTATTCACATAGTCTCATTTGCAGCAGTCTCAAATCACACAGGTTTCACATTGATATTTTATCTCATATTATTCACATAGTCTCATAGTAAACTTGCAGCCAATTGGCTAATCGCACAGGTCTCAGCTCGATATTTTATCTCAGAAAACTCATATTACTCTCAAATACGTAGGATCAGATCAGAATGTAGTATAATGACAAGCACGGCTTTACTATCAGCATTGGTAAATGATAATATAAATGTACTTCATAAAATGAACGTCATTTTCGCTAACGTGAAGCTGCTATGAAGTCGAAATTAGGACCGACATATTAGGCGTATATATATATATATATATATATATATATATATATATATATATATATATATATATATATATATATATATATATATATATATATATATATATATATATGATTTTTTTTTTTTTTTTTTTTTTTTTTTTTTTTTTTTTTTTTTTTTTTTTTTTTTTTTTTTTTTTTTTTTTTTTTTTTTTTTTTTTTTTTTTTTTTTTTTTTTTTTTTTTTTTTTTTTTTTTTTTTTTTTTTTTTTTTTTTTTTTTTTTTTTTTTTTTTTTTTTTTTTTTTTATAAATATATATATATATATATATATATATATATATATATATATATATATATATTTTTTTTTTTTTTTTTTTTTTTTTTTTTTTTTTTTATATATATATATATATATATATATATATATATATATATATATATATATATATATATATATATATATATATATATATATATATATATATATATATATATATATATATATATATATATATATATATATATATATATATATATATCATTTTATACCAATGAGCAGTTGTCAGGGATTTGTGAATCACAGGTTGACTCAGACGCATAAACAAATATGTGGAATGGTCAGCATGAGAACAGAATTGCAGAAAGCCATGAGCACAATACATACATATATATATTATTGCAATTATTGGAGTGTATTGCTTGGCGATTTTTTAATCTGGTTCAAACACAGTGATTTTTAATTCTCACGAGACTTGCATGGTTATGTTATTTCATGACTTTCAGTGATATACAGTGTAGCACATGCACTTCAATACATGAAAAATAGTTACGGCCAACAAGAAAAACAGTTTGAATTTTATTCCGTAGGATTTACAAGATGTGGTCAATAAATCTGTAGCTGTGAAAGTAAGCTTGCAGTAGAATTTCAGAAAGCACGAAAAAGTTATTTGCCAACATGACAAATGGTAGTTGGCTAAACAAACAGTTATCAGTCAATCGGTAGTACAAATGACAGTCAGGCAGAGACCTGGATTTTGGACAAGCGCATGATTGATATATTTGGCTCGGTTATACACAATCATAATTCGTCAAATCGCATTACTCAAAAATTTAATGTAGAAATTACCAGTTTTTTGTCAAAAATTTTGGGTGGAATGTGTAAAGGCAGTCTATCGTTAAAGCAGTCTAAGGCGTTCTATTTCAGTAAAATAGAACATTGTAACGAAAAATTCTACACGTATTACTTAGGTTAGAATGTTGCCCTTAGACTGCATTTAGCAAAACTGTGCTAAGATTGTCTTTATGCATTCCACCGTTCGCATCGTCTGACGCACATGCCTAAAATAAAAATCTGCTGCGCAGCAGGTTTTGGTTCACAGAGTGAAAATATAGGTTTGATATTGTCAGTCCCATTTTGCATTAGGCTCTGCTTGTTGTACTTTAGAATTAACCAAGCTTTCATTTAATGTACATAACGTCAAATTTTGTCCAACTTGAAATTTCAACCTATTTTTCAATGGAAAAAATATTCAAAATGCTATAACAAAAAATTCTGTATGGCTTTTGGTACTTTTTAAAACAGTTTTGTGTAAGCGAATTTTAGCTGCAACATTTTAAAAAGTCGTTTGTGTATGTAGGCAATCTTTTCTAAGAATATTTCCTACAATAAATACGTAAATACGTTGAGCAGTATTTACTTTTTGGCTTCTGAAACTTTTCTCAACGGATTTTAGTACTAAAAAATTAGCTTTATTTTTTTAAATTACGTACGTGTAGGCAAACTTCAGGTTTTCGGAATTGGGCTATAGGCTTCATTTTTTCGAGGTTACTCAAAATGAAAGCTGAATCACTGCTGAACAACCTTTATTCAAGAACAAAGACCTGAAAACGTGACTGAAAACTTTTACTGCAGAAAGTCAGTTATTCGGAGCGGCATCTTATTAACCCTTTCTATAATTCCCAAAGCTGCCATTTGGCACATCATGTGATGAATGCTCAATGGGGGTCTATACAACTTGACTTGTTTATTCTAATCAGCTGAACTGCAAAATGTTTTTTTCAGAAAGTGTAGATCTTCGTATTTAGTGGCCCAAATTTGAACCTACTGCCACACAACAAATTCTGCTTCTTTAAGGTGGTACTAACGAATGTGCAGTGGTTTTCAACAGGCTAGTATTCAGTGAATAATTAACTTTAAAGCAACTTGTTTATATCGTTGGAAAGCGCTATTTTTCTTCTACAACTGAGTGAAGTTTCATTGCATAACTACAAATATGTTTTATGTGACACTATATATATGCAGGCCAATTTGACCAATTTGAGCACTTTCAAATCTGGCCACTTTTTGACGAGTTTAAACAACATAAACATGCAAAAAATGTCAGAAGTAATTAAAAATAAATTATCTAGACCAAAAATGCACGATTTTAGGATTCGTCAATTATTAAATGAAATATAAGCTTTTAAAGTCAAAAGTTTCTATTCACACTGAACTTTGGGGTTCTATATCTGCGCAAAAATATAAGCAATTTGAAAAATTTTCATTTTGGGTTTAGAAAATTCGCAAAAGTTTAATTATGTTCATTTTTGTGCTTATGCGTTGTGCATGCGCTTAGAAAAGTGGCCAGAACTGTTAAATTCTTATTCTCCTGTTGTGTAGTTTGGCTTGTTGGCTTAGCTTGCTCCTAAGAATTTTTCACATGATCCCGCCAACTTAATTTGCCATTATGTGTATCTGAATCAATTTTAAAGAGACTTTATTTAAAAAAAATGCCGGTTGAATTAAGGGGGCGCTCCGGGAATCAAGGATTTGGGCCGTATTTTTTAAAACCAGACAAAATGACCTAACATTCTTGAAGAAAAGTTGCCCAAAATACTATTTCTGATGTTTTGACGCGCATATCTCCATAGCAAAAAATTTGGAAAAAATTGGACAATTTACTGATTTTATTCGACTTTTACACAAATTCAGCAAGTAAGCCAGTGCATCAACGCTTTTTGAGGTTTTCCAAACAAACGATACGTAAATTTTATTAGTCGAAATGAAAAATTAAAACAATTTTATTGCGTTCTGTGCAAAAAAATCGCACAAGAAACCATTTTCAGAAGCAGCAGACTCAAATATAAGCTGTGTGAATACAAAACCAATTTTTGGCATTCGATTATGAAATGCTGGTGAGATATTTTTCTACAAAATTTTGCACAATTATTAGTCTTAGGCTCTGGGCAGTTGAACAATTTTTTAGTTTTTTAAAATAAAGCTTAGAAATTTTTTTATATAGATTTTATTGCTCGAGTTCGACTTCGAAAAGACATAATGACATTTTTTAGCCAAATCCGACATAAATGTTAAAAACCAAAATAATGTTCAACTAGAGAAGCACATAAGCTACATTTTGGTATATAAAGTGTGACTATACGCAAAGCATAAGCAGAGTTATCGTTTGCCGAATGTTCACTCACGTTTGGTGCTTTGGGAGTCACGTGACATAATCACGTGATTTAAAATTTTGCCTTCAGGGTTCTTTTGTGCCATACTACATATATGTATAGTAAAGTTTGACATTTGCCAACTTTTTTGCCGATTTTCGATGTAACCCCCGATTTCCGGAGCGCCCCCTTAACTAATTTTTTTAAAAAATTTAAGAAACTGCACATTCGTTAGTACCACCTTAAGGTGGTACTAACGAATGTGCAGTGTTTTTTAACAGCTTGGTATTCAATAAATAATTAACATAAAAGCACATGCTTTATACCGTTCGAAAGCGCTACTTTTCTTCTATATTTATGCAAAGTTTCGTTGCACAACTATAAATATGATTTGTATGGCACGTGTTAAAAGTGGACCAATTTGGCATTTTTGAGCACTTTCAAATCTGGCCACTTTTTGAAAAGTTTAAACAATAAAAACATGCGAAAAATGGAACAAATATTTAAAAATAAATTATCTAGACCCAAAATGCACGATTTCATGATTTGTCAAATGTTAAACGAAATATAAGCTTTCAAAGTCAAAAGTGTCACAACTTTCACGCAACTTTCAGGTTCTATATCTACGCAAAAATAAAAGCAATTAAAAAATTTTCATTTTGGGTCTAGAAGATTTGCAAAAGTTTATTCGTGTTCATTTTTGTGTTTTTGCGTTTTGCATGCGCTTAGAAAAGTGGCCAGAACTGTTAAATTTCTGTTCTCCTGTTGTGTAGTTTGGCTTGTTGGCTTGGCTTGGTCCTAAAAATTTTTCACATGATCCCGCTAACTTCATTCGTCATTATAAAATTACAATTTAATTCATTGCTGACTTTATTCTCGAGAAAATGTCGTTTGAATTAACTAAATTTTTTCAAAAGTTAAAAAAACTGCACATTCGTTAGTACCACCTTAAGGGGGCACTCCGGGAATCAAGGTATTGGGCCATAACTTTTTGCTGCTAACGAATTCGGACCTGTGTCAAGAAGCAAAGTTACTCAGAATGATGTGGGCTTTCATTTGATACCAATATAAAGATATTTGGAAAATTGCCAAATTTTATAGTTTTTACTGGCAAACTGCCAAATGGGTGAACATTGAACAAAAATTTATTGAAAATTCATCAATTCACATCATTAGACACAAAATAGCAGTCGAAAAATGTTTAAAACGGCAAAATTAATTTTTACGTCTATTTTTGCCAACAAACCGGCTTTTACCAAAAACTGTGTTCGATTTGGTACCTTTTTGGCATTATCTAAAAACTGTGTAACATTGCTTAGCTACCTAAACTGTTTTTTACTAGGGTCGTGGGGCCCCAAAATTCTGCAAAGTTCAGCGCAATCGGGCAACGGTATGCAAAGTTGGTGGCTCAAAAAAATTATACTGAGCAGTGCTCACGGTAATTTTCGGCATTCGATATCTTTTTGCTGCTTCTACCATTTGGTTCAAATTCGGCATGAAAATAGCCTATCATTGTGCGCAGTTGAGATATTTTTTTATTTTTACTAAAATAATGTTCTAGAACCTGATACCACTTCTCTTATGTGCTGAACGACCAACCTCGAAAATACAAAAATTGCAATTTTAAAAAATTCGCACTAAATAATGAAAAACAAAAAGAATGTTCAACCAGAGGAGTGCAGGGGCTACATTTTGATATATGAGTTATGATTTTAAGAAAAACAAGCTATTAGTTATCGCTTGCCGAAAATTCACTCACGCGCAGTGCTCTGGCAGTCACGTGACATTGTCACGTGATTTAAAATTTTTACACAAGGGTTATTTCATACCATACTAAATACTTATTAAGTAATATTTTAGTTTTATCAGTTTTTTGCTGACTTTTGAGGCAACTCCCGATTCCCGGAGCGCCCCCTTAAGGGGGTAATTGCGTTTTTAGGTGTTTTTTTGGAAAGCTATAGCTTAGCGTTTACAAATTCAAATCACAAGCGGTCTTTTGCATTAAATACAACAATATCTTAACTAAATGTATACCATGTACTGGAACTTGACCTTTTATTTGGTTTCCAGTACAAGCGGCTAAAGAAAGGTGCTTTTCAAAATATTAAATTTTTTTACAAAAAGTTTGCGCCACAGCTGTCATTCATATGATTACCTGTTGGGGCTGAAAGTTGGTAAGGTTTTTGACATGCTTAAAATCCCCAGGCATCTCCCCCACTTTTTTAATAACTAGTCATTTTACTGAGAAAATAGCTTAAAAGCAAACGCACCGAAAAGTTAGCATATTTTCTTGTAATTAAAGCCCCGTAAAAATGTGCACAGGTGGAATTTTGTAAAAGTGAGAGACATGCCTGGGATTTTGACCTTTACAGTACGGTCCCGAAAATTCATGCTCAGGCGTCACTAACTTGAGTTGTGGTGGCGCAAAGTTTACATAGAAATCACAGAAACCTCGAAAACGCAATTACCACCTTAAGCAATGTGCAAATTAACTTTTTTTCATCGCAAAGGTGGCCTCATTAAGAATTTGGATTGCGCCGCCGGCTGTCAACTTTATGTGAATCAGATACAAACGTTGTACTCTATTGCTAGCCTTCAACTATGGCAAGCGCACGGTTTTTGTGTTAATACTCTAGGATGAGGTACATTGCGCCTGAGCGATGGCGCGAAATTATCATAAACTTTCAACTTTGAGTGCTTATGTTGTAAATGAGAATTAGGGCCTATGAGACTCGGGGGCTGTGGTGTAGTGGTTAGCATGCTTGACTTCTAAGCAGGCGGCCCGGGTTCGATTCCCGGCGCCCCCATTTCTTTCATTCTTTCAAATTGGGGCATCCTCTTTCTGTTCAACATAGTGGCGACCGTGACAGGACGGAGAGGATAGGGCCGGGTTTTCAGGACAGTTCTATCCCCGAACCGTCTTCGGAGGTGGGTTAGGAGCCCCGTGCCCTGGGTTGAGGTTGGCACTTCAACCCTTATCGGTACTCGTGCTGTGTGCAGTATGAATGTGTACATAGTCGCTTTCTTGCGTGGTCCCTCGGTTAAGGGTAAGCCGGAAAACCCTCGGTTTCGGTTAGGGGTGAACCGGAGAAAACCCTCGGTTTCGGTTAGGGGTGAACCGGAGAAAACCCTCGGTTTCGGTTAAGGGTGAGCCGGTTAAAACCCTCGGTATTGGTTGAGAATCGTTCTGGGTCGATCGAGAAACCCTGTGGTTGCGGGTGAGCCAGGAAACCCAGGAGTGTGGTGTGATTGAAGTAGCCTTGGAGGCCTACGTGTGAATGTGCTCCGCCCTTGAGGCATCGGGTTCGCCCCGGGAGCATGAGTATCGACCGAGTATCGTTTCAGGGTCGCAACGATGTTCGAAGGGGGGACCCTGTTGTAAATGAGAATTAGGGCCTATGAGACTCGGGGGCTGTGGTGTAGTGGTTAGCATGCTTGACTTCGAAGCAGGCGGCCCGGGTTCGATTCCCGGCGCCCCCATTTCTTTCATTCTTTCAAATTGGGGCATCCACTTTCTGTTCAACACTTATAACGCAAAAACGGTGACTCCTAGACCTTTAATCGGCTGACTATATTTTATTCACCATTCATTTCTCTATCTAACGGTGGTTTTGCAATATCTCTACGATGCACGTAACTTGAGCAATGGTCAAAAAACTAGAGGGTGTCAGAATCAGGCTGCCTAGAGCGAGATGCTGTGGGCGGTCAAGGTTCGGCAGAAGGGGAAAAATTATTTTCCGGCACCGCTGTGGGCATTAAACGGTTAAGGTAGCGCTCTAAATAACCGACTTTGGGCGATAAAATTTTTCAGTTAAGTGTATATATATATATATAACGTCAAATTTTGATTAACTTCAATTTTCAACCGATTTTTCATTGGGAAAAAATCTTTAAATCGATACATCAAAAAATTCTATATGGCTTTTGGTACTTTTTAAAACAGTTTTCTATAGTGAACTGCTAGCTGCAACTTTTTGAAAAATCGTATGTGCAGGCAAACCTTTCTAAAAAGTTTTTAAAAATACGTTGACCAACATTGACAAAAATACACTATTTTTCAAACTAATTTTTTGTTAGCTACTTTTTGCTTCTGTAACTTTTCTCACCGGATTTTAGTACAGAAAAATTAGCTCATTTTTTTGGAAAATACGTATATATAAATTGTAGGCCAACTTCAGGGGCCGTATTCTCAAAATTACCTGCAGGTAAGGTTAGGCTAACTTTACCCACAGGTACTGTGAAGGTAAAGTTGTACAGTGGCGTACCCAGGGGGGGGGGGCTAGGGGGGACATCAGCCCGACCCCCCTTCGCGATTTCAGACCCCCTTTCACTTCTTTCATGTGGTCCCCCTTTGGTTTTAAAGCCCTGTTCACACGGGGCAACTTTCGGGCAACTTAGTTGCCGCGACTTGGTCGCCGCAGTCAAATTTTAGCAAAGTTGCTCGAAAAACGCCGTGTAAACGCACGGGCGACTTGGCCAAAAAATTGCGGCGAGCAAGTTGCTCCGATCGCTCTAGGAGCGATCGCTTCGGGCGACCGGCGACTTTCTTGGGGCAACTCGTAATCTGATTAGCTATTCTTCGCGCACGTTCCTAGTTTCAAGTGTGTGAATACAAATGCACGCACGGTCAAATTATTAACATTTTTTCCTGCAGCGTTGGCTTAATTTGCGCGCAGTTGCGCAATTGTGAGTGTATGTCGTGCGTTGTCAATGGCAGAGCATTCGCAAACTCTGTGGGAGTTGGCCACGGTCAAAAAACTGATTGACCTGTACAAAGAACGGCCATCCCTATGGAATGTAAGGCATTCTGAGTACATGAAACGAGGAAAAAGAGCCGAAATGATGGCCCAGATGCAAGAAACTTTGGGACCAAACTACACCGGTAAGTCTGTACTAAGTACCTATTCTATATATTTGTAGTTATAAAAAATGAAAATTAAAATCAGTTTACTAACCACGTTTATAAAACTGGCTACAATGAAAGTTACAACCGATTACAGCTAATGGTTATTAATATGTTGCAATTGCCTAGACAGCGCCCCATTCGAATTAAAAAAGTCGCAAAACTCGTTCCTCACAGCAGCTGCGGTCAATGATGGCTGGCACCCCTTATTAGCAATGTTAGTCAGGCCTGCAGGTGCTGACTCTTTTCTCCATGAACCTGGGATAATCACTCCAGTTTCATTCTCTCTGTCAGCCAAACCATCTTGGCAATAAACATTTTTGGTCGACAGATTGACAGTCATATAATTATGTAAAACCACAGACGCTAAAACAATTTTCTTAATTCTCAGTGGGGACAATCGGATGGGTGAACGGTAAATTTTAAATCGGTTAGCCAAAATTCCGAACGCGTTCTCCGATGTTCGCCGTGCGCGTGAATGTCTATAGTTATAGACCATCTTTTTTTTGGCTCAAACTTTTCCCTGGGAAAGAACGCATCAAATACGGTTTGAGGGGGAACGCAGCATCAGTTACAATCACGTAAGGGGACTGTTTCACTAGACCCTTCAGGGGGACAGGCTTTGGTATATTGAGCAAGTCTCCGGTCACAGCGGAGCTTAGACTACACTTAGCCCACACTCCACCGTCACTCACTCGTCCGTTCGTCCCCACATCAACATAGATAAATGTCAGTTCAGAGTCTACTACAGCCATTAATTAATTAATCAATCATTAATGAACAGCTGATCAATCCAAGGTTTAATCCAACAAGATCTTTTAACAACACATGAAGACAACTCTTCATCATCGTCGGCAGCTAATGCAGCTGCGGCAACACAAAGTGCAACGTCCATCGAGCGTAGCTTTTGAAAAACTGAATCGAAATATATCCGGGATTTCCCGCTTCTCAACGGAGTTGGCGGCATGCATTTTGATTGGGTATCTCAAGTTTAGGCTGTAAATGATTGGCTGTTGCTGCAACCGAGCAACTAGGTTGCAGCAACTAGTTGCCGCCAAAAATGCACGTGTTGACGCGTGCGTTGCCGCGACTTTTGGTTGCGGCGACCAAGTCGCGGCAACTAAGTTGCCCAAAAGTCGCCCCGTGTGAACAGGGCTTAAGACACCGCCGAAAAAATTTTTCCGGCACGTCCCCAATTGACAAAAACTACACTGAAATTTCAAAAGTTTTCTAAAATTTTCTTTCGAGGGGATCTCGCCCCTACCCTAATTCATTACTGCTATAATGTACATGACTTTTATCTGTTATGGTGTATTAATAATGAGTATATAATGCTGACAACTATGATTGGTATTTAGATATGTTTTGTATGGCTTTTAATAAAAAACCGTGCGGAGGCAAGAGGGCGGACAGTGGAGGAGATATAGGGGATACATATACCCCCATTTTGCCCAAAACAAAGAAAAACTTTTGGTAGCCGCAGAACAAAAATAGCCGTAAATTGATGAAATTTCGCCTCAAAATCCCAAAAATTTTCCGGAGGCTGCTCGCCTCTGACTTTACGTCGCTTTGCGTTGTCATGTCGCTGGAGTTGTTCAACGTTCAGCAAAATTTTTAAACAAGATTGTCCCCCCTTAAGTTTTAAGGCCGAAAAACGGCCGAAAAAAATGTCCGATACGTCTCCAATTTACCAAATTTAATTTGGCCTAAAAATAAAAAAGTCTCGAGTTTTTTGCTGGAGGCTGCCGCTATTAGGCCCCTGCAACCACTCTGATTTTACGACAAGTGTTGCTTAGAATTGCTTTTTCAATGCAAATTTTATTTCGAATATCGAAAAAAGCTTCAGCTTCTGGGGGCTGACACCCCCAGACCCCTGCAACCACTAGGATTTTAAGTGTTGTTTAGAATTGCTTTTTCGTTGCTTAGAATTGATTTTTCAATGCAAATTTTATTTCAAAAATCGAAAAAAGCTTCAGCTTCTGGGGGCTGCCGCCCCCAGACCCCTGCATCCACTACGATTTTACGACGAGTGTTGTTTAGAACTGCTTTTTCGTTCCTTAGAATTGATTTTTCAATAAAAATTTTGTTTCAAAATTCTAAAAAAGGTCTAGCTTCTGGGGGCTGCCTCCTTCAGACCCCTGGGCCGTTATTCATAAAAGTCGAGATAAAAAGCTCGGCTTTTTATCCGTAAGTCTGGCTTGAAACAGCCAGGATAAAAAGCTAGGTTTATGCGCAAGCTTGGATTTTTATTCGAGCTTTTTGTTTAATCCAGGCTTCACCAAGCCTGGCTTTTTATCCGAGCTTTTTATTCTTTATGAAAAAATCAATAAAATATACTTAAAGGTTTTGGTTTTGTATTCACATACTTAAAGTTCAGTGTTTGGCTTCGAATTAAGCGCTTAGGTTTAGGGACCTCGGGAGCTCCCTAAGCGCTAAGCGTTTAGTTGGCGGATGGTGTGGGGGAGGGGTCGGTGGAGTAGGGGAGATTTTTGGCCGTCATGGGAAGAAAGGGCATGCAATTTAGGATATATTAGTGACATTTTCCGACCGATTCGAGCTGTTTTGCTCTTTTAATCGTTCAAAATAAAAAATGCACTTTGTTGTTAAAGTTCGTTTTTTTGCCTATTTGAAACCCCTATTTGAAAATTTATATTTTTTATGATATGCCGCCTTAAACATGAAGCGCCGATTTTGCATTTTTCTAGAATTCAAGTGCTTGAAATCAACTTTTTACACACTTTTCGTTGGAAAAAAATATGTTAGTAATAGAAAAAATTTTAATTTAAATAAATCTACAAGTGTATGTAAAAGTACCAGTATATAAATGCCAAAAATCAACGAATTCTGGTTCCACAGCGCACTCTAAGCCAAAGCCAAAGTTAAACACTTACAATTTGCTGAACGCTAAGTTTATTTTGTGAATAATAGGTTAGTGCAAAATAAGCGCTAACACTTAGCAAACGCTTAGCGTTAGTATGTAAATAGCATTTAGTATGTGAATACGGGCCATGATCCTGCTAACTTCATTTGCTATTACGTGTATATGAATCAATTGGGGGGCAGCTGGTGCCTACCAGACGTGAGCAGTACATACATAAGTCCCATAAAAATTATGCTCATTGGTCCCCCTGTTACGCTCTTGTGCCGTAGCGACAGGGCTCTTATTTTTTTATTTTAATTTTTTATATTTATTTTGTATTAATGCATGATATAGGGTGCATGCACTTAACCAAAACTCACCCTCGTCTGAAATTGCATGCTTGCACTGAACCTTGTCCTGCATACGGCCCAAGAGCAAGCAGAAGGCCAGCATAGGGGCACAGTAACACGTGTTTTAGGAACTTGTTATTTCGCTTTTATTTCAGTTTCCGTGGTGAGTGTCTTTTGCTTTTTTGTACAATATGCAATATATATATAATTTAAATTTCGCACAGTAGCATTGCCGTTTGCCCTTAATTATCACTCCCCTCCCTCTGGTATGTGGTGTAGGGTATAATGTTGCATGTACCTATTATGGCACTTCTTCTTCACCTTTGCATGCTTTTTTGCTGGTTTTTCGCTTTGGCTTGCCAGTTTTAGGCAAAGCGGAACGACGTCGCGACTAGCATTATTCGTGACACAGGTAACTGGACATAGCACTACAGGCGTGAAACATCAGTATTTGGTAACTTTACAAGAAAATAAAGTAAGCTACTATGGTTTTTTTGATTGGCGACAGTTGCGCCGGACCTGTAATTGTATGTATCAGATTTTTGAAGCTGTGTAATAAGATTTACAAAATAGACATAACGTGGGGCCTGCTTTTTAGTTGCCTTTTTGCATGAGAGCTAAATAATGTTTGGTGATTGACAATGGGGAGTGGGCTTGTTATAGTCTGTGGCAGTGTCCTGTGTGTAACATCAACTGGACTGGTGGCATATGTAGCTTTTCATATATAAAATATTGTGTATGTCTGACAAAAGACAATAGCGCACAATGAGGGCCGGACTAGATTTATTTAGCCATTGAGCCATTGCGGTAGGATGCCTAACCTGCGAGATACACGCACGATGCTGATGCTGCTCTATGTAGCATCAAAGTAAAAACAATCGACCGCACCATTAACTACACAACGACTCACTACACCTTAACACAAACTTTACACCTCCTACTGGAGCCCCAGGGGTATCTCGCAGGAAGGGCAGCTGTCCCGTACTGGTGTTAGAGCGGCTTTACGCCCCACTGCGTACACCAGGTGCATACTCGCACATCCCTCACATTCACATGTTTGTTTATTTACTTTTAAACATGTTTGTTTATTTTTTTGCGGGCTCGTATCTTGAGCTGGCGAGGA
This sequence comes from Trissonchulus sp. WLG1_4, assembly GCA_030248245.1. Classification (NCBI taxonomy): domain Eukaryota; kingdom Metazoa; phylum Nematoda; class Enoplea; order Enoplida; family Ironidae; genus Trissonchulus; species Trissonchulus sp. WLG1_4. The sequence continues at coordinate 72,926 of JASANF010000297.1, forward strand.
CAGCTCTACAGCAAGAATGTAGTGGCTGTGAGAGGCAGTAAAAAATATGAATCAATTTTTAGGAGACTTTTTTAAAAAAAGATCGTTTGAATCAACTAAAAATTTTTCAAAATTTAAAAAACTGCACATTCGTTAGTACCACCTTAAGGTGGCGCTCCTGAAATGTGACTTTTCAAAAATACGGTAGTCTGGGACCAATACCAATTTGAGATACACAATCGCAAGCTGGTATAAAGTAGGGTTGTTTAAGTTATGAGATTTTAAATCAGTTAAAGTTACAGTTAAGTTATTAGCCAAAAATTAAATCCGTTAAAGTTACAGTTAACTGATAACTTTAACTGATACTTTAACTGAAATTAATCAGTTATGGGCCAAAATTTTGACAATTTTGGAAATGTTCAAAATTTGGAGGATGTATTCAAAATGCATGCTTCTATCAACTAACATAACTTACATCTTTACAAATAACTGTCAAGTCCACTAAACTACTTGTCGAATTGATAAACGTTTGTATTACCGGCTACCGGCTACAGCAGTGAATGTGCATTTACAAAAACTTAATTCAATTGTACTTCTTTGTGATTTTTAATTTAAACATGCCCCGTTTTTTGCTTTCTAGTTTCGCTTTGCATATATATCGTATTTTAGTTTTACATATATCATAACTTAACTTATATCATGACTACATAATAGTAAATGGGGCTTGCGTCCAATGTCGAGTGCGAAATAGCCTTAGGTTTTTGTGCGCTTTTGAGGGGTACCTTCATAATTTCATATGTAATAACTTTTGTAATGTCTTGAAATGAGACAGGGCACGTCCGCTCAAAACCGTACAAGACCGTACTCAACTGAGAGTGGTACCCCTACTGAGTTCAAGACACTAAGAAAGTCCTTTAGCTACGCCCCGCCTCAGTTGAGTACAGGCCACAGGGTCCTGAAATGAGGGGTATACCATAGAGTGTGCAGTGTGCACTTATTTGCAACTATTTGCACTGGCACGTGAAACAAACATGCATAAATTTGTGGGCCATGCGCACTCGTTCATGCACTTGGCGCTTCACATAACAGTGCGTATAAATTATTGAGTGCACTCTGCATCGTCCTATAATCTGCACACATAATTTTGTGAATGTCTTCTAATACATGCGACATGCCTATTTTGCATAAAAACTGAATTTTAAATAACAAATGAAAATAATTTTCAGTTATGCGCATAACTGAAATTATATTTTCAGTTCAGCGTGTTAACTGAAAATATTTTCAGTTAACTGATTTAAATCAGTTTTTGGCGATAACTTCAGTTAAGTTACTGTTAAGTTAACTGCTTTTGTCACCAAATCAGTTAAAGTAAAAAGTTTAACTGCTACGCAAAATGTAATCAGTTAAGTTATCAGTTAACTTTAACTGATTACTAAAATAAAAAAAAGTAATCAGTTATCAGTTAACTGAAACAACCCTACTATAAAGTTATGCAAAAACACAAAAAATGAAGTTGATTGATACAAATTAGCATTCACTGAAGAGCAAACGTGAGTGGAATATTGACTTGCGATTTCTCTTTACAAGTAACAAGTTGTTACACAATCAATAGCTCATTTTGCTCGCCTCAACATGATCGAGCGGTCGCAAGATGTCATATGATCGATTGAAAAACACTGAAATCACGATTTTTGAAAAACATAAATTTGACTAAACTTTTTAAACACTATCGATTTGCTGAAAATGAAATTTTGCGACCGCTCGAAGACGACAAGGTGCATTTATGTGCAACATTTTTTGTTTGAGCCAATTTTTTAAAATTGCAAGCCACAAATTTGCATTTTGTATTCACACGCACTATATTTTTGTTTCGTGCAGAAAATATTGCGCTATTTCACAAAAATACCACAGTCAATAAAACACCAAAAATATGAATAAAAGTATGTTCCCGTAAAACACAGCTGCTAGTGTTTTTCAACTTTTCAAATTCATTTCATATGTGTAAATGCACTGGCTTTTCCGTGAAAGTCTATTTTGCTTGCTGATGCCTGATACTTGCTAAAAAATTTACACATAATTTTTTTATGTGATATGTACATCAAATTGAAAGAAATTCACTTCTGAACAGCTTTGTTCTTACGATGCATGTTTATTTTTGCGCGTTTTCAAAATTTAGGAGCGCCAGTTTAAAACATCAATCAAAACGCACTTAAGGTGGTAGTGTCGCCAAAGCAGTTTTGCTCATAGGTTGCAAAACGAGAGCTTTTTGCTTTGAAATTGTACGTTCACTGAGAAACTAGTGAAGTGCCATATGGTATCAATTAAATACTGCCAGACACCAGACTACCAATATCTACCAATATTTTGAACCAATCACCATTTGTGAGCCAGACATCACACAATAGAGACATAAAAGTTCAAAAAATTGAGGCAGATATCAGATTGGCCAGCTTGTGAAGTACATGTAATGTTTTGACGCACAGTTTTTTCCAACAAATAAGAAAAACAAAAAATAAAGGTTCGTTTTTCTTTTGATTTTAAAATAAGCGTCTATATTTTCCACAATTTATCATTATTGCTGTTACTATTTTACAGTTTAAGTACACCTTCACAGTTCAAACTAGTATTACTCCACAGCCGCTACTAAATTTTGTGTGCATAAACTACAACATATGTGCTATTAGTCTGTGTAAAAAAACTAAACAGAAAAATTGATAAATGTGACTAAAAAATGGAATGTGAATAGGTTTTTTTTCGTCATTTTTCCGACTTTGAGACATTATTGCAAACTATATGCTGCACCAATTTTGCTGAAACTTGGCAAAATAATTTGCCTTTTGTTAGATTTTTAAAATATAGAAAGAACAATTTCGAACATTTTACTGAACAAGTTTTACAGTCGCGCAAAATCGACTGCTTTCGCGACACTACCCCCTTAAGGTGGCGCTCTGAATAACCGACTTTGGGCGATAAAATTTTTCACGTTAGTTTTCGTTAATTAGCTCAAGAAGAAAAGTTGCTGCAAATTAAATTAGCTTTCATTTGATGTACATAACGTCAAATTTGGTTCAACTTGATAATTTAACCTATTTTTCAATGGGAAAAAATCTTTAAATCGATATACCAAAAAATTCTATATGGCTTTTGGTACTTTTTGAAACAGTTCTTTGTATCTAATCGCTAGTTGCAACTTTTCAAAAAGTCGTTTGTGTAGGCAAACCTTTCTGAAAATATTTCCAAATACGTTGACCAATATTGACAAAAATACACTATTTTTTAAACTAATTTTTCGTTAGCTACTTTTTGGCTTCTGAAACTTTTCTCAGCGGATTTTAGTACAGAAAAATTAGCTCTAATTTTCGGAAAATACGTATGTGTAGGCAAACTTCAGGTTTCTGAAAATAGGCTATAGCGTACATTTTTTTAAGATTACTGTCAGCTGCGAAAACCGATGCGCTTGAAACTTTGCAGACTGTTGGAGCAGATGTATATGGAGGCGCCGAACTTCTCGAATTATAATTATTATGATTTGGCTCAATATGATAGTCTTTTTAAAACGTCACTTTTGATAAAAATTAAAATAACTGAAAATTTGTCGCCGGTAACGAAAATGCAACAAAAATGGCACCTCGGCAAGATAATTGTCTTTAATTTAAGGTATAAATTGTTAAATTTGGTTGAGGCACCATTGAGCTACGTCACTTCAAAAATTAGTAAAATTTTTCAAAGTTTCATTTTTGATGCAGTCATAAAATTTGCTGAAATGTTCCGAGACTTTTCAAACTTTGCAAAAATGCTTGCCTGATGTTTATCTTGATTGCACTTAAGCAAAAAATTTCGTATCAGCAAGAAACAAAACATTATAGCAGTTTGATTTATTGGAAGTTACTCAGAGCGCCCCCTTAAGGGAGCGCTCTGAGTAACTTCCAATAAATCAAATTGCTATAATTTCTTGTTTCTTGTTGATACGAACTTTTTTGCTCAAGTGCAATCAAGATAAACACCAGGCCAGCATTTTTGCAAAGTTTTATGAGTCGCGGAATATTTTAGCAAATTTTATGACTGCATCAAAATTGAAATTTTGAAAAATTTGACTAATTTTTGAAATGACGTAGCTCAATGCTGCCTCAACCAAATTTAACAATCTATAGCTTAAATTAAAGACAATTATCTTGCCGAGGTGCCATTTTTGTCGAATTTTCGTTACCTTCGACAAATTTTTAGTTATTTTAATATCTATCAAAAGTGAAGTATTAAAAAGCCTATCATATTGAGCCAAATCATAATAATTACAATTCAAGAAGTTCGGCACCTCCGCATACGTCTGCTCTAACAGTCTGCAAAGTTTCAAGCGGATATGTTTTTGCAGCTGACAGTAATCTTAAAAAAATGTACGCTATAGCCCAATTTCAGAAACCTGAAGTTTGCCTACACATACGTATTTTCCAAAAAATAGAGCTAATTTTTCTGTACTGAAATCCGTGGAGAAAAGTTTCAGAAGCCAAAAATTAGCTAACGAAAAATTAGTTTGAAAAATAGTGTATTTTTGTCAATATCGGTCAACGTATTCTGGAAATTTTTTTAGAAAGGTTTGCCTACAAAAACGACTTTTTGAAAAGTTGCTACTAGCAATTAGCTACAAAGAACTGTTTCAAAAAGTACCAAAAGCCATATAGAATTTTTTGGTATATCGATTTAAATATTTTTTCCCATTGAAAAATACGTTAAAATTTCAAGTTTAACCAAATTTGACGTTATATACATCAAATGAAAGCTAATTTAATTTGCAACAACTTTTCTTCTTGAGTTAATTAACGAAAACTTACGTGAAAAATTTTATCGCCCAAAGTCGGTTATTCAGAGCGCCACCTTAAGGTGGCGCTCTGAATAACCGACTTTGGGCGATAAAATTTTTCACGTAAGTTTTCGTTAATTAACTCAAGAAGAAAAGTTGTTGCAAATTAAATTAGCTCTCATTTGATGTATATAACGTCAAATTTTGTTCAACTTGAAATTTTAACCTATTTTTCAATAGGAAAAAATCTTTAAATCGATATACCAAAAAAATCTATATGGCTTTTGGTACTTTTTGAAGCAGTTCTTTGTAGCTGATTGCCAGTTGCAACTTTTCAAAAAGTCGTTTGTGTAGGCAAACCTTTCTAAAAAAATTTCCAAAATACGTTGACCAACATTGACAATAATACACTATTTTTCAAACTAATTTTTCGTTAGCTACTTTTTGGTTTCTGAAACTTTTCTCAACGGACTTTAGTACAGAAAAATTAGCTCTATTTTTTGGAAAATACGTATGTGTAGGCAAACTTCAGGTTTCTGAAATTGGGCTATAGCGTACATTTTTTTACGATTACTGTCAGCTGCCAAAACAGATCCGCTTGAAACTTTGCAGAATGTTAGAGCAGATGTATATGGAGGTGCCGAACTTCTTGAATTGTAACTATTTTGATTTGGCTCAATATGATAGGCTTTTTAAAACGTCACTTTTGATAGAAATTAAAATAACTAAAAATTTGTCGTCGGTAACGAAAATTCGACAAAAATGGCACCTCGGCAAGATAATTGTCTTTAATTTAAGCTATAGATTGTGAAATTTGGTTGAAACACCATTGAGCTACCTCATTTCAAAAATTAGTCAAATTTTTCAAAATTTCGATTTTGATGCAGTCATAAAATTTCCTAAAATGTTCCGAGACTCATCAAACTTTGCAAAAATGCTTGCCTGGTGTTCCTCTTGATTGCACTTAAGCAAAAAAGTTCGTATCAGCAAGAAACAAAAAATTATAGCAATTTGATTTATTGGAAGTTACTCAGAACGCCCCCTTAAGGTGGCGCTCCTGAAATGTGACTTTTCAAAAAACGGCAATTTGGGGCCAGTTTTAGATACACAATAGCAAGTTGGTGTAAAAGTATGCCTAAATACAAAAAATTAAGTTGATTGATACAAATTAGCATTCACTGTAGACCAAACGTGAGTGGAACTTTGGCTTGCGATTTCTCTTCGCAAGTAAGTAGCTGTTGCACAATCAATAGCTCATTTTGCTCGCCTCAACGTGATCAAGCGGTCGCAAAAAGTCATTTTTGATGAATATGATTGATATATCGAAAAACACTAAAATCGCGATTTTTGAAAAATATAAATTTGGCTAAATCTTTTAGATACTATCGATTTGCCAAAAATCAAATTTTGCGACCGCTCGAAGATGACAAGTTGCATTTATGGGCCAAATTTTAACTTTTTTTTGTCGAGCCAATTTTTTAAAATCGCAAGCCGAAAATTTGCGTTTGTATTCACACGCACTATATTTCTGCCTCATGCAGAAAGTATTGCGTTAGTTCACAAAAAAATCATACCACACTCAATAAAACACAAAAAATTTTTAATTACGTTTCAGTAAAACACAACTGCTAGTGTTTTTCAGCCTTTCAAATTCATTACATACATGTAAATGCACTTGCTTGCTAAGGCATTTCCGTGAAAATCTATTTTTCTTGACGAAATTTGCTCAAAAATGTTCAAAAAAATTTTTATGTGATACGTACATCAAATTGAAGGAAATTCACTTCTGATCAACTTTTGTTCTTACGATGCATGTTTATTTTTGCGCGTTTTCAAAATAATGGCCAAAACCCACATTTCAGGAGTGCCACCTTAAGGTGGCGCTCCTGAAATGTGACTTTTCAAAAAACGGCAGTTTGGGACCAATTTTAGATACATAATGGCAAGCTGGTGTAAAAGTATGCCTAAATACAAAAAATTAAGTTGATTGATACAAATTAGCATTCACTGTTGACCAAACGTGAGTGGAATTTCGGCTTGCGATTTCTCTTCGCAACTAAGTAGCTGTTGCACAATCAATAGCTCATTTTGCTCGCCTCAACGCGATCGAGCGGTCGCAAAAAGTCATTTTTGATGAATATGATTGATATATCGAAAAACACTAAAATCGCGATTTTTGAAAAACATAAATTTGGCTAAATTTTTTAGATACTATCGATTTGCCAAAAATCAAATTTTGCGACCGCTCGAAGATGACAAGGTGCATTTATGTGCCAAATTTTAACTTTTTTCGTTAAGCCAATTTTTTAAAATCGCAAGCCGAAAATTTGCGTTTGTATTCACACACACTATATTTCTGTCTAATGCAGAAAGTATTGCGTTAGTTCACAAAAAAATTATACCACACTCAATAAAACACCAAAAATTTTTAATTACGTGTCAGTAAAACATTACTGCTAGTGTTTTTCAGCCTTTCAAATTCATTACATACGTGTAAATGCACTGGCTTGCGAAGGCATTTCCGTGAAAATCTATTTTTCTTGACGAAGGCCCGTATTCACATACTAACACTAACACTTAAAGTTAGTGTAAACACTAACTTTAAGTGCTTCGTAGCACTAAATTTAGTGCTACGAAGCACTTAAAGTTAGGGTTTACACTAACTTTAAGTGTTAGTGTTAGTATGTGAATACGGGCCGAAATTTGCTCAAAAATGTTCAAAATTTTTTTTATGTGATATGTACATCAAATTGAAGGAAATTCACTTCTGATCAACTTTTGTTCTTACGATGCATGTTTATTTTTGCGCGTTTTCAAAATAATGGCCAAAACCCACATTTCAGGAGTGCCACCTTAAAACTCCAAAAACAAAGATCATTTTTGGCTTCAAACTTTGGCCTACGTTCACTTCCAGAAACACTGAAAATGGTATTTTCAAGGGGTTAAAGCTCAGAAATTCCAAATTTGTGGATAGGGAGGGGTTCTAACAAATGCTTCCCATTAGATGCTCTACTCCAATAATTAGCTCCACTATTCCCCCCCCCCCCACAACTGCACTTGATCCATATCTTTTTCTATTTTTTTCGTTATGGAGATATATATGTCACGTCAAAACATTCGAAATAACATTCAGGACAACTTTTTATTAAGAATTATTTGTCATTTTTGCTGTTTTCAAAAATTATGTCCCACATCCTTGATTCGAATCTTGTAAAAATCAGTTTCGTCATTAACAAAAATTTTCCGGAATTGGTGCCCCCTTAACAGACCCTTGCTCTGTGTTTTTCGGTTTATCAAAAAGAAAAGTAATTTGTTTTTGCTTTGAGTTTCTGCTCACTTATGGCTAGTTTGGTCGTATTGGATAAATTTGCGCAAAAACGCAAATTTCAAAGCTTGTGTGTGATTCTAGCGTTTGAGATTTGTTGGAGGTTTCTTGTGTAGCTAGTGGCTGGTTCTAGCTGGGCAGGCCGGAAAGCGTTTTTCTCCAGGATCATATTCATCATGCCATTAACAAAGGACACAAAAGCTGTCAATGAAGGTTTGCTTTTATAAGTGTATTCTGGTTATTATATCATACCTGCCTTGAAAAAACAGTGCAATAACTAACGCCAATAACTAAGTACACACTGCTAGATTCACATTGTGCATTAGTTCCACTGCCATTGGCGTGCATCTTAGTTATTGACTTATTGCACTGTATATTTCAAGACAGGCATATTATAAGAACGTTGTAATACTTTGTAGCATGCACTCAGAAACAATACGCACTCGCACGTGAAGCCCGTGTGCATAAACTCGTGCGCTGCTCGCACTCGTTCATGCACTTGGCGGTTCACGTAACAGTGCGTATAAATCGCTGAGTGCACGCTACATCGTGCCATAATTTACACATGTAATAGTTTGACGACTACACAACTTCCCCAATAAGTTGTCAAATTCAGTGTTGCAACAAATTAGCAATTTTTTTAAAAGTTTGGCCAGAATTTAGGCAAAAGTTTTATAACTTTGTAGTGAAATTGAATGATAGATTTTGCAAGCTCTTTATGTACGTAGGCACTAGGCAGGTGCTTACGAACAGGTTCACAACCTTCCCATCCCATCCCTGTTCCGAATTATGAACGAAATATCGTGTGACGTAATATCAGTTCTTGTGTCTTGTCTTACGTATCAGTTGCTATATGTACATATCATCCAGCAAACCCCTCACATTTCACGGTTTTTATCTGATAAATATATAATTAAATGTTTCAGCGACACCGCTGTTGTTCTCTACGCGTTTTCTGGTGGCCGTGCTGTGTTTCCTGGGCATGCTGAACACGTACGCGTGTCGGGTGAATCTGAGCATGAGCATGGTCTGCATGATCAACAACACGGCCGTGGAAGAGAGGCTGGACCAGGAGGAGCCCAGTCGCAACAGAACCCCCAACGAGTGCGGAGACACCGACAAAACTCTGCTGCTCAATGGAACTCCAGTCAGCGGCCTCGAGCCTCTCAGTAAGGTTGGTTGTTTTTTCTAAGTCTATGTTTTGGGTATTGTGCTTTTATTTTGGATATTTGTAATGTTTTGACATTTTTGGGCACCCTTGGAGATGTAGTGTTGATATGCTTATTTATACATATTGATATCTGCCATGTATATATAATACATTGATCGGACTAAATTGTGACAAAACTGTATATATAAATTATTAAATCTATATATAATTTATTGTATAGTGTATATATGTATATATTTCATGCTAATATAACGTGCTACTGCTATTGTTTTTGTATTTTAGCAAGGCGAGTTTGTGTGGCCAAAAACAACTCAGGGTTTGCTGTTGGGCTCATTTTTCTGGGGGTATTTGATGACTCAGATTGCGGGGGGCTTGGCGTCTCAGTGGCTGGGGGCCAAGCGAGTTCTTGCCGTCAGTGTGCTGGTGGGAGGGATTCTCACATTGCTCACTCCTGAGTCGGCCCGGATCAGCTTTGTGCTGCTGATTGCTTTGCGGATTCTCTTGGGAATATTTCAAGTATATAACTAACAAGCGTTTTTTGAGTAGACTTGACGATTATTGTTGTTGTGAAATCAGGAAAGGCAGTATCAAACTCGAAAGATATTGCTTTATATGAATCAATAATCTAATACAATAGTGTTTAGTGTGATTGCGAATTTTCTGTGACCTTTGTAATAGATATATGTGTGGTTGTTCAAAACTGTTGCAATGGGATGTGTTCTCACAGCGCCCCCTTAATTGATACAACAAAAAATCTGTAACCTTTCTGTGCTAACGATAATAGGTGTTATTTTTTGGTTTTTGGTGCTTTAGGCACTTTTTATTGCAAACAATGCAAGATGCTCATGCCATTGCCGTATTGTGAAAATTTTAACCTATTTAATTTTAACAGCTTTTTTATAGCATATGTAATATTTTTAGGGTGTCACGTTTCCCGCCACACTTAACCTGTGGTCCAGATGGGCACCGCCTCTGGAACGCAGCATGCTAAGCGGCCTTTCCTTTGCGGGTCAGTAAAGAGTGATACAGCCATATATTTGTTTATCAGCCAGTTTATATATCTGGCATAGTTTATACAATATAATATGATATGAATACATATATAAATATAGCCACTGATGGGTTTAGGAAATTTTAAGTCTTGCCAAGTTTGTCATGTTATTTATTGCAGGTACGCAAGTTGGGAATGTAATCACTCTGCCATTGTCGGGGCTTCTGTGCGATTATGGGTTTGCTGGAGGCTGGCCTTCAATATTCTACGTCTTGGGTAAGAGCATTCATTCAGAAAAGTAGATAATTTATAACATAAATTATGTTTAAAAATAATATAAATTTATAACAGTAGCCATTACGGGTTGCATTTGGATCCTAAATCGGTTTTGTGAATGGTGAAGGTGTCAAAGTTTAAGTAAACAATAATTTCAATAAATTTGTATATTGTTGTTGATTTCGTAAGCCTAATTAATTTGAATTCACAGCCTAACAGCAACATTAAAATGTTCCATAAACGCTAGTAAAAGATTCATTACGAAATACGAACTGTTAGTGTTTAAAGCCCAAACTTAGGTTTAAGTTAACAGTAATTTCAATCGATTTGTATAATGTGGTTCATTTCGTAAGCCTAATTAATTTGAATTCACAACTTAATACCAACATTTAAGTTTTCCTTAAACGCTAGTAAAAGATTAAATACAAAATTGTGTTTCAAATCCAAACTTTAGTGTTTCACTGACTTTTAAGGGAACACTGTAGTCTTAGTGTCAGGTTGTGACTTTTCCTTTATGTGCAGGCGTGGCCAGCATGCTGTGGTTTGTGCTCTGGATTGTGGTGGTCAGTGACACGCCTGCCGAGCACAGGACCATCAAGGAGGCCGAGAAGAAATACATCATGAGCTCGTTGGCCAGTCAGATGTCCAGCAAACGCAGCTCTAAGGTTGGCAAGAAGGGTTGGATTATTTTTTGCTCCATTTCGTTTTTCCAGAAGAGGCGTCTGACTTAGTCAGTAGACGACAGCTTTATAACGAAAACTTAGCAGTTTAAATAACCTCTAGTACCAGCAGTGGTAAATAGCACAGAGGAGTAAATGTGTCTAGTATTAAGATGTTACCTCGATTCAGGGGTCGTAGTCTCAGAGTTACTTCTGGGTAAAGTTAGGCTATCCTTACCCACCGGTAATGGTAAGGTGAAGCTAAAGGTAATGTTGAAAACAAGGCCAGCGTTTTCCGATGAGGTTAATAATTCATCGGTCTGAGCTGAGTGTTGTATTTTATTGAGCTCTCCTTCCTGCAAGGCTCAACACGTGTGTGTGGACTCAAGGATTTAGGCCAGGTTAGGATTTAGGCTTGGGCTCAGGCTTAGTCCCAGGGTTATTATCAGAGTCAGTTTGGGCTTAGGCTGAGGCTTAGGCTTAGTTTAGGGCTTAGGCTTACATGTTTATCTGATGAGCCTTGCAGGAAGGAAAGTCGGGTGATTGTTGCAAAGCTTAGGGTAGATTCATACTTACAGCCGTATGTCCGTTCAGTTCAATTACGAAATAATCACGTCACCAATACTGTATTGGATCAAACTGTGGCGTGATTATGATTATTTCGTAATTTTGCCGGCTGAACGGACATAGTATGAATCGACCCTTAGTGTAGAGTTTCTCTTGATTTCAGGACGTGAAAGTGCCCTGGGCCCGTGTGTTCCGGTCGGCGCCAGTGTGGGCGGCTGTGATCGGTCATGCGGCCGGGGACTGGGGCGCCTACGTCATGCTCACCTGTCTGCCCAGTTTCATGAACGAAGTGCTGGGATTCGAAATGACGGCTGTGAGATTAAATTCTTTTAGCTTCAAAATGTACATATGATTATTGTTTTGGATTTATGCAAAAGTGTTTTAGTTTCAATATTTGAAAACATGGTGCTGTATTTGCAGATTGGCGTGACGCCGATGAAATTACATAATTTTAAGCGTTGATTTTAGTTTTGCGAAAAAATTTAGAAAGGGACGAGGAATAACAATGGATTTGATGATTGAGTTTGTGTTACATAACCTGTTTGCAATTATATGTACTTTGCGGGCTCAAACAATCTAGTTTTTTTATGCTGAACTTTTAACGGTGGAATTAACGCTAAAATGTAAACGTTTTTTATTTTAGCTGGGATTCCTTGCATCCCTGCCTTACATCAACTATTTCCTGTGCATCAATTTGTCCGGCTTGGTCGCTGACAGTCTGCAGAGACGCGGCATCCTCAATACCACCAACACACGCAAACTCATGATGACTATTGGTACTGAAATGCAGCAGCTGCAATATAAATGCCGAGTCAAGCTGTTTAGTGACGTGAACTTGTCGCCATTGCTCAGCAAAGCAATTAAAGTGAATAGCATAATGTCGTCTTAGTCTAAGATGTCTGAATCCATAACGCACTAAAACCAAGCGCAATAGCTAGAGATTGCTGTAGTGCTTTACTTGAACAGTTTCTTATTACATTTCATGAAATTTCATGAGTTACTAAACTGAACAGTTAACAAAAAATATTTTGTGTTTTCTTTAAATTTTTTGTATTCTGTTGCGTTACTGTGCCATTTCCAGCTTGTTTTACGTCTGAAGGAATTTTTTCATTGTTCTCCTGTTTGAGCGTACGTGGGTCAAGCAGTGTTCCTGATCGCGGCGGGCTACTGTGGCTGTGGTCAGGAGCTGCTGGTGGTGGCCTTCATCACGATCGGCCAGGGCATCAGTGGGTTCCAGTACGCCGGCTATGTGGTCAACTACATGGACTTGGCCCCGCCCTTCTCCGGCAGCATCCTGGGCATTGGCAACACGCTCGGCTGCGTCTGTGGCATCCTGGCGCCCTACGCAATGGGCCTGCTCACGCCTAATGTAAGACTGGCCCTCTGAACTTAAAGCTCGGTTTATACTTGTCCGTATCCGAGTCCTTGTCCATGTCCGTAAGAGTAGTTTAATTCTTACTTGTCCGGATGTCCGTAACAAGTTGCCCGAGAGTGTCCGTAAAGGCTGTTCGGATGTCCGAAGACAAGTTGAATTCAGTTCAACTTTTGTCCGTGACCGTAGCAAGCAGCCGATCAAATAAAAGCTTTCTGAGTCACGTGTGTGTGCGTACACATAAAAGTCCTCCGCTCATAGCAAAACTTTGGAATTTTTTGTAATTTCAGCTGAAAAGTTTCATTGTAGTGTGCTTAGAACGTTTTTGTTGTTTTTTTGAAGCATGCATTGCACACGCTTGGTACGCTGCAGAATGTGCAGGCGTTATTTTATATGCATAATATGCACTGTCCGTAGAAGTTTAAATTAATGCTGGTTACGGACGCGGACAAATGTTACGGACAACCTTCCGGACACAGACAACTACGGACATTTCAGGACTAGTATGAATTAGGCTTAAGGGGCCGTCTGAGTAATCGATTTTGGCGATAATTAAAGCTGTAACGTGTCACAGGACGATTGCTATTCTGACGCACTTGATTAACGAGCTGTTTTTTCCAGTTCGGCTGGAAGACTAAGTGGGTATATTGTTTAACAAGTTAATCATCGGCGTTTTTCTGCTCAAAATCATCTGACTTTCTTATTTTGCCTAATCTACTCTTATCGCTACTACTACTACTACTGATGAAAGGTCAATAATGTACTATTATTGCATTTCTTCAGAAAACTCGGCAGCAGTGGCTGAGACTGTTTTGGCTGTCGGGCGTGATTCTGATTGCTGGCACTGTCATCTACGATATATTTGGCTCGGGTCAGTTTACTCTCGTTGTCTAATTTGTAAGCAATTTTGGAGTAATTTGTGCTTTCGATTTTTGTTTTTCAAAAAAACATTTTTTGCAAATTTATGTGTTTTGTAGCTAATTGGTTAAAAGTGCTGTAATTGCTATTGCCTTTTGATTCATTTTGTTTGTGCATAATATTACCGGTTTTAATCAGAATGAGAAAACGTGCATATTTATGATCATACTTTGGCACTGAGTGGAAAGATTGTGTGTACAATGTATATCATAATATACATTTCAAGATGTCCTGAGTAGAGACAAATAATGTTAAATTTTATTCTACCCTGAATCCGTAGCGATTATTGTCACAATGTCAAATTGACTTGGTGATTTTGATATGCGGACACAAATTGTTAATTGATTAAGATTAAATAGAACTTATTTGATATTCAGTGCAACTTTTGCTAGTACAATATTATTTATTTTAGGTGAAATCCAGCCGTGGGCGCGGATAACTCCGTGTCCGGACGAAACAGATATGTGCCAAGAATTGACTGAGATGGAATCCGCTGGCACAAAATCGGAAAGATCTGAGAAAGACAGAGACGTCGATGGAGATACCAACAACGGAGCTTTGCTGACATAGAATTTTTAGATTAGAGCTATAGGCCGAGAATTGGATTTAGCGGATTAGATTCAAAACTTATTAGTGATAATTAGATTTAGCGGATTAGACTCAAAACTTATTAGTGATAATTAGATTTAGCGGGTTAGATTCAAAACTTATTAGTGATTCATGGTGTAGAATTCAATCAGAGCGTAAATTAACTATGATTATCCAATTAACCAAGTAAATTACTTAGTACCACTGTACAAGTACTTCAACTTGCGCTGTCATGGTAACCATAATATTCAAGTTATCTATTTCGCTAAATCCATTTTTAGATAATAGGCATCTATTTTATCAACGCTCAACTAATTTACTCTAGTTTTTTGTTAAAATTATAGTTTATCCCCATGGAGCCCTCGATATGCCCCCCCCGCTAGACAGTCCAAAGGGTCGAATTTTTGACGTTGAGATTTTGATGGTTCAAAGGGCAATTTGATCACCTAAACACGAATCTGAGGTCAAATTTTTGTCTGGGAGCTTTTAAGACTTTGCTTCAGCCAGCCAAACCTTGCCCTCCAGGGTACTACGCCTCAGAGGGTCGAAAAAGGTCAATTTTTATTTTTTTCAAAATCGGGAGTTTGGTGTCTAGGGGTAATTTGAGCCCCTGAATATGATTGGAAGGTTCTTTGAGTAGAATACAGGGTCCCCGAACCGCTGGGCAACCCGTTGTAGCCACTTCATTGGTATTTTTTTGGGTTATTTTATTTTCGTTTGTCGTTATTTCGTCAAAAAACATGTATATAATTTGTGCCTAAATGTTTTTTGGAAGTCGCGGATTTTTTGCGATTTTTTTGCTTTTTGCTCATTTTTGAAACATTTCACAGCCATCTGAAGCAAATTTTGAGTTTTCAGGCATCCTTTTTTGGCACCAAGGAGGGGACTTGTCACAAGAGGGTAATCTGAAGCCCTGAGTGGGTCGTGATCCGGAATATGAAATCGCGCCTCCCCCCCCCAATGTACATTGTGGTCAATTTTAATATTTTTCTTAAATGACGGCACTTTTTAGTCGTCTTGTGGGTTTTTGTTCTAAATCCCAAAGATCTGTCATAATATTGTTTCTATATCTATTTTGTATGTTTTATCCGCTTTTCGATGTTTGTTCTGCAGCGACAACGTTGAAGCCTGTGTAAATTGAAGTGAACTGTCTTCACGAAAATTTTCTGCGACATTATCTCGTAATTTCTGATATACAGTAATTTTTCTGTTTTGCGTGTTTATTTTTTTGCCTCGTCCTCGTTTTGGCGTTGCCACATAAATGCTGCTGTGATAACTGATAATGATTATGAAACTCATGCAATTGCAATTACTTCTTTTTGCTGTCGTTTATGCTTTGATGTGGGCTTATAAGTTTTTTAATTTTTCAGCAATTTTTTTGGGCAATATTTTCAAATTGTTCGCTGTTTAGACGTTTTTTTGTTTGAGAAAAATTTCTGTATCCAGTTAATTGACTCAGCAACTTCCAAAAATATTTTTGTTGTGTATTTTATGTGATTGTGTATTTTTTGTTGCATTTGCCTACAATTTATTTAGTCATATTATGCTCGGTGTATTTTGTGTTACCTTTTTCTATTTAGTCATAATATTCTACTCTGTTACTAATTTGTGTTATATAAGTATTATATTGTATTACTTTGAATACCGTTGTTAATATACCTATACGTATAAGAAGAGAATATAATTCAGATTACAGTGCACTTGTTAATTTTACGAGTATTTGTTATTGTTTTGTTCATGTTTGACTATAATTAGTCCTTTGCCCAAGCATTGAAAAGAAAAGAGTAAGGTTATTGTTTATTTATTTTATGGTTTTATTTACATGTTTTTTGTTATTTTTCTTTTAGTGTTAAGTTTGTGGCAAGTTTGTATAAACTTTATATAGTTTTATTTGTAGTTTTATTTTTTGGTCACACTGCTTTAATATTTATATATTTTTAAGTGTATTATTACGCTGATATGTTTCATAACTGGTATGTTTCATCATCCCACGTGGCTCATTTAACCTGGGCAGACAAAAAAGAAGGTTTTGACTTTTTGAGTGTGTCAAAATTATATCCGTGACAGTCAAGAAGTGGTGTTTTTGTGTCCTTGTTTTGTTTAAAATTCATGAACGGGCATGAAACGCCAATTTAAGTTTTCGGAGTGAGTGAGTTCCCCCAGTCATCTATACCTTGTATTTATTTTTTAGAAACGTCCATTTTTGTGATGGCTGGACTTTGACAATATTTAATGTTGTTAAATGTTTAGGCTTGAATGTTGTCGTAAGCAAAGGTGTTATATGCACAAATTGTTTTCGTTTAGTCGCCAGTCATTAAGGGGGCGCTCCGGGAATCAAGGATTTGCGCCGTATTTTTTAAAAACAGCTAAAATGACCTATCATTCTTGAAGAAAAGTTGCCCAAAATACTATTTCTGATGTTTTGACGCGCATATCTCCATAGCAAAAAAATTTGGAAAAAATTGGAGAATTACTGATTTTATTCGACTTTTACACAAATTCAGCAAGTAAGCCAGTGCATCAACGCTTTTTGAGGTTTTCCAAAGAGACGATACGTAAATTTTATCAGTCGTAATGAAAAATTAAAACAATTTTATTGCGTTCTGTGCAGAAAAATCGCACAAGAAACCATTTTCAGAAGCAGCAGACTCAAATATAAGCTGTGTGAATACAAAACCAATTTTCGGCATTCGATTATAAAATGCTGGTAAGATATTTTTCTACATAATTTTGCACAATTATAGTCTGAGGCTCTGCGCAGTTGAACAATTTTTTAGTTTTTTTAAATAAAGCTAAGAATTTTTTTTATATGAATTTTATTGCTCAGAGTTCGACTTCGAAAACACATAATGACATTTTTTATCCAAATCCGACATGAATGTTAAAAACCAAAATAATGTTCAACTAGAAAAACACATAAGCTACATTTTGGTATATAAAGTGTGACTATACGCAAAGTATAAGCAGAGTTATCGTTTGCCGAAAATTCACTCACGTTTGGTGCTCTGGGAGTCACGTGACATGATCACGTGATTTGAAATTTTGCCTCCAGTGTTCCTTTGTGCCATACTACATATATGCATAGTAAAGTTTGACATTTGCCAACTTTTTTGCCAATTTTCGATGTAACCCCCGATTCCCGGAGCGCCCCCTTAAATTGTGAATATAGTTGCAACTTTTGCTGCTGTGAACTGTAGTCATGACTAGCTATTTTTTCTTGTGTTCTATATTTGTGATTATGGCCTGGTGAAGGATCGAGTATTAAATCGTTTTTCGTCCTGTCAGCGCCAATCATTTATTTATTTATTTAATTAAACTTTTTCCTATTTTTGGTTGTTTTTATGCTGATAGCAGTTAATATTCGTCAAATCGAATGTTTTGTTAAGATGGAACGACAAGGAACAAACTTTTGTTTAGAAAGGCGTAGAGGTTGCAATTTTTAGAATAATGGCTGGCCGGTAACTAAGCTTAAGTTGATCGTGTGTTCGCTTAGCCATATTTGATTAGCTTGTATAGATTTTTATTAAAACAATTTTAATTTGTTTTAATATCAGTAACCGATTTTATGGAGCAGAAGTTGAAGAAAATTATAGTTAGATTTTCAAAAACTTTTTCCTGATATAAACTAATGGACATGCGTCCATCAGCCATAAAATTAGAGTTTTAGGTTTGCATGATCTTTATTAATGGCGTCTTGCAAACAGATTTTTGTTTTTGTTGGTAGTTTTGTTTGACGAGTTATTTGGAAGAAAGGGGTTTATGTCTGTACTCAAATACTGTAGATGCAAATAGTTTGCTTTACCCAAAAATCCTCTTGACCCTAGAACTTCAAAAATACAATTTTTAAACATTCAGAAATGGTAGAAAGTGTTGAAATCCCAATTTTTTGAAAGTTTTTTAATTTTAGCGGTCCAAAACCCGAAAATTCGTTCCCAGAACACTTTCCGCATCTCAAAAGATGGAAAAACGCAATTTGTAGAAAAATGAAACAATAAAAAATTGCATTTTTGAAGTCCTGGGGTGAAGAGAAGTCTTTTGGTACAGAAATTATGCAAATCGGCTCAGTAAATTCCGAATTCCGGACTGGAAGGGGGATTAATTTAGAAGACCTAAAAAATTAGTTTATCGCATTAGCTACCCCAGAATATTCTGAAGGTAGCTCACGACGTCTAAATTAGTGGCTCACGAAGCGGAACTGGTGGATCACAAAGCAAAACTGGCCGAACAAATTTGGGTCTGCGTCCGCACGTTTTGCCCCTCCCCCCCAAAAAAAATTCGCTAGTGACCCATGAAGGCAACCATTTTTTATTTTAGAAAGCAAACCTAACCGCAGCGTTTGTGGTTTCCCAGAGCTTCCCGGTGCAGCTTGTGGCTCATTTTAGCTGGGCAGCCACTGATCCAAGTCGAAATCTCGTTTTCTCCTGAATTACAATCATCATGCCATTAACAAAGAACACCAAAGCTGTGAATGAAGGTTTGTGTTGATACAATATACGTATCTGTTATGGATATCAAAATCTCAATTTCGAAAATTTCGCCCCATTGGACTCCCTTGGGAGGGTCGTATGGGACTCCAGGAGGATCCTAGATAAAATGACACCTCGGATTCGTGTTCAGGGGCTCAAACTACCTATAAAATGATCAAAATCTAAATTTCGAAAATTTGACCCATTGTGACCGCGGGGCTCGGGGGTTATATTCCCTTTGGGGGGCATAGGCGGGTCCAGGGGGGTCCTTGGCAAAAAAACCCCAGAATCGTGTTCACGGGCCAAAACTACTCCTAGAGACGAGTGTTTATTCAAATTCATGAGTAAAAATTTTGTAAGTTCACAAGGGTTCCCTCTTGGTGTGTCATCTTTACCGAAATTTTTTTGGGGGTCACGTGACCCGGCCAACCATGGGGTCATGGCGTCACCAGGGTGGGCGGCACAAGTACTCGCGCGGCGAATCACCCGCAAAAGTTTTGGACCAATCCCCCCAATAACCCCCGACAAACACTCTATGCTATGTCTTGCTAACAGGAACAAAACCGGAACATGAATACAATGGGTTGCACGTGCACCTCAGCTTCGCGGGGTCGTCAACCCAACTTGATAATCTGTACATAATACAGTGTGACTCCATTTCACTTATCTAGCAAACTGGACATATTATAACGAGTTTTTTATATGAATATAGAATTAAATACATGTTTCAGTGACCCCGCTGTTGTTCTCTACGCGTTTTCTGGTGGCCGTGCTGTGTTTCCTGGGCATGCTGAACACGTACGCGTGTCGGGTGAATCTGAGCATGAGCATGGTCTGCATGATCAACAACACGGCCGTGGAAGAGAGGCTGGACCAGGAGGAGCCCAGTCGCAACAGAACCCCCAACGAGTGCGGAGACACCGACAAAACTCTGCTGCTCAATGGAACTCCAGTCAGCGGCCCCGAGCCTCTCAGTAAGGTTGGTCAGTTTTTATTGTCTTCGGCGTGAATTTTTTCTGGACTTTGGCACCACTGCCAGAGTACCAGAAATGGCAATTCAGGTTAGGGAAGCGCCGAGAGCCGTCTATTATTGTTGTCGTGTATCCTGTTTTTATTCATCGAATTGATGAACTCCCCCCTGCTTCAGACCTTGCCAGTCCTACTATAGGCGGCGCTCAAGGTATTGAACCACAATACATTACCATACGACGGGATAAACATCATATTTTGGTTTCCTCTCGGCACTAAATAACATCTCCTTCTATTATAATTATTACACACACTCTATTTAGTCGAAGGCAAGTGTCACGAGCAGGAGATCTTGGGGTGGAGGCGTTGCGCCCCCCCCCCACCGAAATTTTTCCCAAATGGAATTGTTCACCAGGATTTTAGCGGTTGGTTTTTAGTGCCCGGCCGAAAAAATCTTCGACGCGTCTCCAATTAACAGAATTTGGTCAAAAAAATTCTGAATCCGCCAATGGTTGTGACTTGTGAGGTAGGTTCTCACGATGTCGCCTGTCCGGGGTGGAACTACACGCCGAAGACCTGCAGAAGCCGAAGCAGCAGCAGAAGCCGAAACAGCTCTACGACGTCAAAGGACATCAACACCCCCTCCCGGGGAACCTCCCAACCCCCAGCGTTTTGTCAGTGTCGGGTTTTTGGTTTGGGATCGGCCGATGTCGGTTCTGCTGATCCTCATTCTGTTACAAAGAGCCGGCATTGAGCGCAACCCAGGGCCGAGTTGGCCTTGTGCGGTCTGCGATCTACCTATCACAAGAGCGCAGACGTCAATCCTATGTGTCAATTGTAATAAATGGTGTCACTTCAGAAAAACGAGGAATAACTGCAGCGGCTTAACGTCGCTGCGCAATAGAACTGCAAACTTTTTATGCCCTGTGTGTACGAGAACTCAAGCAACGCCTTTGCCTACGCCCCCTAGTCCCAATGCCACGACCACACCGCTACAGTCCAACCTGGCGGCCTATGGTCACATTTACCCTGCAGCCTCGTTGAGGGTCCTCCAGCTTAACTGCAACGGAATTACGGGCAAGATTGATGAGGTCCTCGATTTTATGACCCGGCATAACATCCAAGTCGCTGCAATCCAGGAAACGAAACTCACCTCAAAGTCGAAGCAGCTGCGAACCCCAAACTTCACTGCTGTCAGGAAAGACCGAGAAGTAAACAGAGGGGGAGGTCTCCTCTTTCTAGTCAACCACAGCCTACAGTTCAGCGAAATAAAGCTTGACAGCCGCGATCCCCACCTGGAAGCTCAAATCATCAAGGTCAACCTGGGTAAAGAATCAGTCCAGATAGCAAACGCGTACATCCCCCCCAGCAGTAGCTGGAAGAACAACTACACTGCGTCAATCTCTCCTATTCTCGGCATGGAGGGTAACGGTCTGATTCTCGGGGACTTGAACGGGCATGATGAGTTGTGGTTCTCTACTCGCCAAGATCACCGAGGCACGATTCTGGCCAGGGAAATTGACGAGTCCAGTTTCGGCGTACTGAACACAAACAGCCACACAAGACTCCCCCAAAACGGCTCTCCGTCTTCGCCTGATATATCCTTGGCGAGCATGTCTTTACTGGCTACAACTGAGTGGAGAGTGGTAACCGAGCTGGGCTCAGATCACCTTCCAGTGATCATCGACCTCCCACTCAGCCACGGGCAGCGGTCAGTGGCCAAGAAGACGTTTACCAACCTGGCCAAAGCCGACTGGCACGCTTTTACAGTGGACTCGGAGCGCGCGTTTCGAGAATGCGAAGTACCTTCGGACGTATATCAAGGAGAGAAGATGCTCAGACAAATCATTCGAAAAGCATCTCGTCTCGCTATTCCGCAAGGCCGCATCCCAAAGATAACCCCCAATCTGTCAGCTCAAGCACGCAGACTGATGAAGGAACGCGATGCTGTTCGCGCATCAGATTCCAGCTCTCCAAGAATAGAGGAATTAAATTAACATTAACAACCTGGTCAATAACGAGAAGCGCGCAAAGTGGCGGGAGCATCTATCAACGTTCAGCAGGCACACCGGAGTTGGTACACTATGGAAGACGGTCAAAACCCTCTGCAAAGGAAATACAACCAATGCAAATCAAGGCATCAAGTTCAACGGCAAGATGATTGAAAACACCAAGGAGATTGCCTGGCTTTTCAACAGTACACCTCAGTTGTTCCTCACACATCATCCAAACACTCCAGGAAAATACGGAAAGCCATTCAAGCCAACCGCCTCACGGACAACGTACAAATCACGGCTGAGGACACCAGTAAAGCAATAAAGGCATCCAAGAACTCCAAAGCTCTCGGACCAGATGGCATATCTTCTCTCCACCTGAAACACCTTGGCCCGGCTGGAGTACAGTTTCTAACTGAGCTGTTCAATGCATCGATAACCTCTGGGAAAATTCCATGCGTATGGAAGCAATCGTTGGTAGTGCCACTGCAGAAGCCGGGCAAGGACGCATCCGAGTCTACCTCCTACAGGCCGGTATCCCTCCTTTGCCCAGCAATTAAAGTGCTAGAGAGGATATTGTTGCCATCACTAGTTGAACATCTGCCAGAACAACACCACCAGCATGGCTTCAAGCGTAATCACTCAACAGTGTCGGCTCTTCATGACCTCAATTCCAAGATTGCCACCGGTTTCAACCAGAAGAAGCCAGCAAGCAGGACCGTCGTAGTTTGCTTAGACCTGAGCAAAGCGTTCGACACAGTCTCACACGACACGCTGCTTCAGGATCTGAACAACTCTTCATTGCCGGGCGGCCTGAAACGTTGGTTCAACAGCTACATTCGGGGAAGACAATCGCGGGTGACCTTCAGGAACCATCTATCGAAGGCACGGAACGTACATGCTGGCGTGCCACAAGGCGCGGTAACATCTCCAAAGCTGTTTAACTTCTATATCAGCGGCTTCCCACCGCCACCAGAGGGCATTCAAGTCGTCATGTATGCAGACGACGTAACCATGAGTGCAACGGGCCCCAAGATCAATCCATTATGCCAGGCCATCAATCGCTACATGCCGCACGTCGAAAACTTCTTCCAAGATCGCTCTCTGAATGTGTCAGCTGAAAAATCGTCAGTCACGCTTTTCACCCCCCACAGTGCGGAGGCCAGTCAGCACCCGCAAATCCATCTCAACGGCAGAGTGATCCCACTGGCGAAAGAACCAACCATTCTGGGCGTGACGCATGACGCGATGTATACGTTCACACCACATTGCAAGAAAGCGACTGCACGGACTAAACAAAGGAACAATGTTCTGAAGGCCTTAGCTGGCACGTCATGGGGCCAGGACTGCGAAACGCTGACGATGACCTACAAAGCCATCGGTAGGTCGGTCTTGGAATACGCCAGTCCGATATGGTCCCCTATCGTCAGTGAGACTAACTGGCAGCGGCTGCAGACTACGCAAAACGACGCACTGCGAATTTCCACTGGCTGCCACCGCATGTCTGCCATCGAACACTTGCACCATGAAACCAAAGTTTTGCCTCTTCGTGAGCACGCAGAGATGGTCTCAAAGCAGTACTTGCTCACCTGCCACCAACCAGAACACCCTGGCTTCAAGCATACAAGATCTCGCACCCCCCCTCGTCCTATGAAATTGACACTGCACGAGAAGTTCAAACGGGCCATAGAACATCTAGTCCCTAATGGAGCTTTAACGGAACACGAGCTTAA
>JASANF010000298.1:0-18863 GCA_030248245.1 Trissonchulus sp. WLG1_4
TAGAGGCATAAAAACTCAAAAAATCAAGCCAGATATCAGATTGGCCAGCTTGTGAAGTACATGTAACGTTTTGACGCACAATTTTTTGTCACAAATAAGAAAAATGAAAAATAAAGGTTCGTTTTTCTTTTATATTTAGAAAATAACCTTCTAGATTTTTTACGAACTTCTCATTATTGCTGTGAGTACTTTCACAGTTTAGGCACAGTTTCACAGTTCAAATGGGTATTACTCCACAACCACTAACAAGCAATTTGCACTAAATTTTGTGTGCATAAACTAGAGCATATGTGCTTTTCGTCTGTGTAAACAATCTAAACAAAAAGTTTTGTAGTTGTGACGAAATTATCGAATGTGAATAGGTTTACTAAACGTCATAAAACCAACTTTGCTATTCCATTGCTAACTGTATGCTGCATCAATTTTGCTGAAACTTAACAAAATTATTTGCCTTTGAAACATATTTTTAGAATATATAAAGAATAATGACCTATCTTTCACTGAAAAAGTTTTATAGAACCGCAAAATCGACTGGTTTCGCGACACTACCCTTTAAACGCTCGATTCTCTAATTTTACTCATATTCACATGCACCTACACACCGCTCATAGCTCTCTTCATATAGTTTTAGTAAAAATATCTATCACAATGTGCTTTTTCTTAATACTATTCTATCAGCATCGGTTTAGTATGATTCCATGGAAAATCTCATGATAATTCAATATTTCTCATTAACCCAGTCGATTATTAAAATTTCATATACATTCATATGCACCCACACACGACTCATATCTCCGCACATACACTTTTTACGTAGCCCCGTTGACGGTCGCGTATATACAATATTCAGATTCTCTGTTTCCTACGTTAATTTGAGTAAGTCAAAATTTTAGTATTAATCAACAGTAGAAAGATAGGCACTTCGTTAGGCATTCACTCCCCATTTCCTTGACATGTAATATTGAATGAGACGGAAAAATTCAAAAATAAATAACCCGAGGTAGAATCGAACTACTATCTTTCTGATTCGCGATCAGACACTCTTAGTACATACAACACTACCGATTGAACAATACGGATCGTCGAAACCATTTCTTCCAAGTTATTAATTATAATCAAAGTGCATGTTAACACATAAAACCGTTTTACTCAACTATGCCAAACTATTACTTACAAAACCCCACTTTTCTGCTAGTAAAAACTAACAATACATATTTCAAATTTTTAAAATATGCAAGTGTACAAGTTGAACATGTACAGAAAGTATATCAATCGAAGCAACAGTATCGTACTTAACACTTCCTGGAGTGTGTTACTCATGTGTAGTGGTTAATACATTGGAATTTAGATCTTCATGACCAAACTTCTAATCTATCCGATAAGACAATATTTTTTCAAAATTTATTAATCTTAAATAAAATTAATTTTGCTATTTTTTTAATTTATGAATATTTTCAGATAGAAACTATAGAGCTACTCAGTACTAACGGTATCCAAATATATGCCTTTAAAATTGTTTTTTCTTCACAGGAAATCGCAGCGTTTAATATTTACGCATGAATATTGACACTCAGATCTTAGACATTGACCACTACTCGCTCAACAAAAGAGCTTGTTCATACTTGTACATAACTACTACCTTGTAGAGCATCATAAAATCAACCATATCAATTAAAATGAATAAATAATTAAAATATTAAAATCGCATCATCATAACAATAAATAAACAAACACATTCCATTAATAAAAAATTTTTATTGAAAATTGAAATTGAAACGCAATAGTCAAATCTAACAAATTCTAACAGACTCTATAGATTACCAAAATAATCATTCTCGTCGACTTTCAACTATGACTCATCATGAATAACTTAGTTAAACTTTTAAATTTATAAAATGTAAAATTTTTATATATTAACAATTACTACTTTTATTCAATTTACACCATTAAGTAGTGAAACTGCACTGAAACTCACAGTGCCACACAACGAAACTTAAGCTTAAGGTAAAACGTAAAAGTTGACTTGAATTCAAGTGGGCTTCCGAACATCCAGACAGCCTTTACGGATACTTTCGGGCAATTTCTTACGGACATTCGGAGAACTGTGAATAAAACTACTCCTACTCGGCTCGGACGCGTAGGAGTAGTCCTTAGGACAGCCCTTACGGACAAGTATAAACCGGGCTCAAGTCTGACAGAAAATCCCTAAATGCGCCACTTATTTCAGTGGCATGACTTCCGCGACTACTTGCTGTACTCTATTTCATGTATTAGTCATTTTTGAAAGTCTACCGTAAAATTATATTTACCTAACAGTTTAGATTTAAATTTATTTGGGAATAACGCTGCACTAAATTGACTTTTTTGAAAAATTTAGGTATTCAAGGCATGATTATGGAGGCATGCAACAAAGTGCGCAATTTCAGAGACGTAACAGTGAGGGTAGCCTTAGTGTTTTTGACCGGCCTGAATTTTCGGCCAGCCGCCCGCCGGCCGACCCGACGCTCCAGCCAGCCGGCCAGCCGGTAAAAGCCGGCCGGCCGGCTAAAACCAGCCGCCCAGGCGGCCGGTCAAAATCGGCCAGCCGGCCAGTTAAAATCCACCGACTGAAAAAATTAGGCCGGCATATATAACAATCCGGCAGGCTAAGTTATGCCAAAATGACCATCTGGGATTTGGATAAATTGGTTTTGTCCGTAAATTCGGCCGCTCCGGCCGGCCGTCCGGCGGCTTTCACGGGCCGGCCAGGCCGGCGGCTTACGCGGCCGGTCACAAGCACTAGGTATCCTACGCCGACGAATAGCAGTTGAACATATGTATGTATGTATGTACTTTACATAGTCCAGGTTTATTAATGTAAGCTTGGGATTTAGTAGGGCTGCTCCGGCAACCGTCTAGAATAAGTAAAAATGTGTAGCTAACGCAAAATATAACAAAACTGAAACTGAAACTAAATGCTTTTGGAACTGAAACTGAAACTTAAACTGAAACTAAATCAATCTCGGAGCTAAAACTTCAGCTGAGACTTAAACTAAAGCAGAGCTGAAACTTAAACTGAAACTGAAACAAATTTGTTCTGGAGCTGAAACTACAGCTGAAACTGAAACGAAATTAGGAGCTGAAACTGAAACTGAAACTTAAACTGAAACTCACAAGGCAACTTTAACATCACTAGTCTGTGGACGCAAAAATTACAAAAAATCTATAATAATCCACTTGTAACTATATTACATATAGCCAATTAAAAGTGGTCACACCTACTTTCACAGAAATACAAACAAAAAAATAAACACAAAAGTCAACGTAACTAATGCCTCTAAAGACCAATTTCTTTAACCACTATAATCTATTTTTTTTCTTTCTCATTGACATCATACTAATACTCCCGAATCATAGCTCAATCAATTTAAAAATTAAACATCTGCATAGTACAGTGTTCAACTCAACTTATTAACTATAATTGATATACCAAATTAAAAGTGGTCACACCTACTTTTACACGACTACAAACAAAATAAAGCCGAAAAACGCAATAGTTAAATCTAACAAATTCTAACAGACTCTATAAACTACCAAAATAATCATTCTCGTCGACTTTCAACTATGACTCATCATGAATAGTTCATTAAATTTTTAAATTTATAAAATGTAAAATTTTTATATGACAATTTTCTACTTTTATTCAATTTACACCATTAGTCATGAAATATATCTCAAAAAAATTGTGTACTAAAAAACGACACAATTTTTATAACAAAATAAATCTGCTGATAAAATTCTCTTGAATATAGCAAACGAAACAAAAATATACATACGTTATATCATCACAAAAAACAAATCTACATAAGTAAACTTCTTAGTCGCTCGGTTACACCACGACGTTCAACCGGGTGCAACAATTCCCACACCATCAACGCATTATTTGGAGCGACAAACATGTCCTTTTCAGCTGACCAATAAAGGACATTGGCATGGAGAAATTTGATCAGTCGCGTCATATATTGTTGATTGTTGATGAACCGGAAAATATTTGTGATCAAAATCATTCCCAACTTATGACGACTGAAAACGGTCAATTGTCGCTTATCCTCCAACAAAGTTTCCTTTGTTCGTGGACAACAGACTTCGTCATCAAACGTCGACTCAACCAAACTCATGACCACGAAGTCATACGTTCGGTTCGACCCTGGCAGGAAGCAACCGTAGCAATTTCAATAAATTGGATAATATCACTGACGTTCGACTCGGCAGCAAACCCCATTTCCAAAAGTTCCACTTGAGCACGATGAACACAAATGATGCCAATAGACATACATTGACCACTCCGAATAAACTCGCGTTGACAACATTTTGCCAAATGAAGGCCAATGCATATGACCGCAGTTGCTTCTTCCACATTGACACAGGAGTGTTCTTTCACAATAATCTGCTGCCCACTAATATGGACTACAGAAAACGTTGTTTCATCAAGTACGTACTGTAGCTCGGGACTATGGATCATAAATTCTTGCAAAAATTCACGGCGTTCGGCGTCGTTATATGGCACAACACAATGATCCAATTCACAAAAAGCAGATTGTAGCCGACACGTTTCCAAGTTGCATCCATAGCTGACATAGAGAACATAGCAGTGCTTTTCAAAAAAATCACGACCAAGTTTCTCAGCACAGCTGAAGCAAAATTGAAGAGCAGAGCAATTATAGTACATAGACTCCAAAAACTGCTTCTCCAATGGGCAATAAACTTGACCCTGGTGCTATCGCTACACAAAACATAAGCACCCACCCAGCCACCGAACTAGTGAACGAAAACTAAAAACACTAAGTCAAAAAAATCCCCCCAGAACAAACACCCATCCGCTCCCAAGCAAAAAAAACGTAATAGTGCACTAGCTACTGCACTGCAGACATCGGCACGCAGCGCGGAAGCCAGGCTGAGTTCGCTGTCTGGGCGAGTCGGCACCCAGACAGTAGACATACACACACACACATACATATATGCATATAAAATTCTGACCATCACCCGGACAATACGCAATGCACACACACACATACTACTATAATAACTATTAACCACTATAATCTATTTTTTTACATTTATTTACAAGTGGATTTCTATAATAATCCACTTGTAAATATATCACATATAGCCAATTAAAAGTGGTCACACCTACTTTCACAGAAATACAAACAAAAAATAAACACAAAAGTCAACGTAACTAATGCCTCTAAAGACCAATTTCTTTAACCACTATAATCTATTTTTTTTCTTTCTCATTGACATCCTACTATTACTCTCGAATCATAGCTCAATCAATTTAAAAATTAAACATCTGCATAGTACAGTGTTCAACTCAGCTTATTAACTATAATTGGGTAACGAACGCGTGTAAGCGAAATCGAAATAGCACTTTTTGTGCTATAGCGCTTTTTTATGCGCTATATGCGCTATAAGCGCTATGGAATTTGCTATATGCGCTATTTGCGCTATAGCGCTTTTTGGGGGTGCTATATACGCTATTTGCGCTATATGCGCTATCGAAGGTGCTATATGCGCTATTTGCGCTATAGCGCTTTTTTGGGGTGCTATATGCGCTATTTGCGCTATATGCGCTATCGAAGGTGCTATATGTGCTATTTGCGTATACGGGCCCTCTCTAAATAAGAATAATTTTAAAATTATTTTTAAAATTTTGTTAGTGTTCTAGTCGACGATATAAAAAATAGCGCATATAGCAAAACGATAGCGCATCAAAGTGCTATAAGCGCTATTTTTTTCGTAGGCTTAAAAAATAGCGCTTATTCCACCAGATGGTGCTATTTGCTCTATTTAGGCGCTTGGACGCTGCTTGGACTTGATTATTTTTATATTATTATGATTATTAACTCATTATTGCTTTAAACTATTTCTCGTTCTTTTCCTGCTTAACAAGTAAGTTATATATGTTTTTTGGTTATTTCCTTTAATGATCTGTTTTTAGTAGAATATTAATATGCTGGAGAATACTTTATGAATCTTTTTACCCTTCTAGGGTTTCATTTTGCGTAACCAATAGGAGCGAAGAATGGAAAGTTATGTTGGGTAATTGCCTACAATTTTGACTAATAGGAGCGAGGGATGGAAAGCCCTACAAACCCAACCCCGGGGGTGGTGGGGGGGGTGGGCGCCTACTCAATAAATTAGCCAATAGCACAAAATAGCGCCTAATTAGCGCAAATAGCACCCTCAGGTGCTATAAGCGCTATTTTTCAAGCCTATGAAAAAAATAGCGCTTATAGCACTTTGATGCGCTATCGTTTTGCTATATGCGCTATTTTTTAATATCCTCTATCAAAACACAAACTAAAAGTTTAAAAGAATTTTAAACTTCTTAATTTTAATTGAGACATATTATACGTACTAAAAAGTACAAAAGTTTTTAATTAAATAGCCGATAGCACAAAATAGCGCCTAAATAGCGCTTATTCCACCAGATGGTGCTATTTGCGCTATTTAGGCGCTTGGACGCTGCTTGGACTTGATTATTTTTATATTATTATGATTATTAACTCATTATTGCTTTAAACTATTTCTCGTTCTTTTCCTGCTTAACAAGTAAGTTATATATGTTTTTTGGTTATTTCCTTTTTTATTAGAATATTAATATGCTGCAGAATACTTTATGAATGTTTTTACCCTTCTAGGGTTTCATTTTGCGTAACCAATAGGAGCGAAAAATGGAAAGTTATGTTGGGTAATTGCCTACAATTTTGACTAATAGGAGCGAGGGATGGAAAGACCTACAAACCCAACCCCGGGGGGTTGGGGGGGGTGGGCGCCTACTGAATCTTTTTACCACTCTAAGGGTTCATTTTGCGTAACCATTAGGACGAAGAATGGAAAGTCATGTTGGGTAATTGCCTACAATTTTGACTAATAGGAGCGAGGGATGGGAAGCCCTACAAACCCAACAACCGGGGGGGAGGGGGGGGGTGGGCGCCTACTCAATAAATTAGCCAATAGCACAAAATAGCGCCTAATTAGCGCAAATAGCACCCTCAGGTGCTATAAGCTCTATTTTTCAAGCCTATGAAAAAAATAGCGCTTATAGCACTTTGATGCGCTATCGTTTTGCTATATGCGCTATTTTTTAATATCCTCTATCAAAACACAAACTAAAAGTTTAAAAGAGTTTTAAACTTCTTAATTTTAATTGAGACATATTATACGTACTAAAAAGTACACAAGTTTTTAATTAAATAGCCGATAGCACAAAATAGCGCCTAAATAGCGCAAATAGCACCCTCAGGTGCTATAAGCGCTATTTTTTAAGCCTATGAAAAAATAGCGCTTATAGACTTTGATGCGCTATTGTTTTGCTATATGCGCTATTCTTTAATATCCTCTATCAAAACACAAACTAAAAGTTTAAAAGAATTTTAAACTTCTTAATTTTAATTGAGACATCTTATACGTACTAAAAAGTACAAAAGTTTTTAATTAAATAGCCGATAGCACAAAATAGCGCCTAAATAGCGCAAACAGCACCCTCAGGTGCTATAAGCGCTATTTTTTAAGCCTATGAAAAAATAGCGCTTATAGACTTTGATGCGCTATTGTTTTGCTATATGCGCTATTCTTTAATATCCTCTATCAAAACACAAACTAAAAGTTTAAAAGAATTTTAAACTTCTTAATTTTAATTGAGACATCTTATACGTACTAAAAAGTACAAAAGTTTTTAATTAAATAGCCGATAGCACAAAATAGCGCCTAAATAGCGCAAATAGCACCCTCAGGTGCTATAAGCGCTATCGAATAAGATAAAAATTTTATTTAAGTAAAAATAGCGCCTCCAGAAAAAAATAGCACCTGCCATGCGCTATTATAGCGCTGTGCTATTATAGCACTTTGATATTTTTCGGATTTTGAAATGTGCTATAATTTGCCAAAAAAGCGCTATTTTCCGAAGCGCTATAGCCGCTATTTTAGGTGCTATATGCGCTATATAGCGCATATAGCGCTTATAGCATTTCGATAGCGGGGGGAGGGGATAGATAGAGGGATAGCGCAAATAGCGGGGGGGGGGGGGGGGGGCGTTTTTGAGTTGGAAACTATAATAGCGCATATAGCGCAAATAGCGCCTAGGGGTGGGGGGGGCGTTCTTGAGCTGGACACTATAATAGCGCAATTAGCGCCTAGGTTTGGGGGTAAAATCTCGTGCGATGTGCCGCTTACACGCGACATCTACCTATAATTGATATACCAAATTAAAAGTGGTCACACCTACTTTTACACGACTACAAACAAAATAAAGCCGAAAAACGCAATAGTCAAATTTAACAAATTCTAACAGACTCTATAAACTACCAAAATAATCATTCTCGTCGACTTTCAACTATGACTCATCATGAATAGTTCATTAAATTTTTAAATTTATAAAATGTAAAATTTTTATATGACAATTTTCTACTTTCATTCAATTTACACCATTACTCATGAAATATATCTCAAAAAAATTTTGTACTAAAAAACGACACAATTTTTATAACAAAATAAATCTGCTGATAAAATTCTCTTGAATATAGCAAACAAAACAAAAATATACATACGTTATATCATCACAACAGCACAAAAAACAAATCTACATACATAAGTAAACTTCTTAGTCGCTCGGTTACACCACGACGTTCAACCGGGTGCAACAATTCCCACACCATCAACGCATTATTTGGAGCGACAAACATGTCCTTTTCAGCTGACCAATAAAGGACATTGGCATGGAGAAATTTGATCAGTGCGTCATATATTGTTGATTGTTGATGAACCGGAAAATATTTGTGATCAAAATCATTCCCAACTTATGACGACTGAAAACGGTCAATTGTCGCTTATCCTCCAACAAAGTTTCCTTTGTTCGTGGACAACACACTTCGTCATCAAACGTCGACTCAACCAAACTCATGACCACGAAGTCATACGTTCGGTTCGACCCTGGCAGGAAGCAACCGTAGCAATTTCAATAAATTGGATAATATCACTGACGTCCGACTCGGCAGCAAACCCCATTTCCAAAAGTTCCACTTGAGCACGATGAACACAAATGATGCCAATAAATAAATAACAATAAATCTGCTGATAAAATTCTCTTGAATATAGCAAACAAAACAAAAATATACATACGTTATATCATCACAACAGCACAAAAAACAAATCTACATACATAAGTAAACTTCTTAGTCGCTCGGTTACACCACGACGTTCAACCGAGTGCAACAATTCCCACACCTTTCTTCACAGGAAATGGCAGCGTTTAATATTTCCGTATGAATATTGACACTCAGATCTTAGACATTGACCACTACTCGCTCAACAAAAGAGCTTGTTCATACTTGTTCATTTAACTACTACCTTGTAGAGCATCATAAAATCAACCATATCAGATTCAAATCAAATAAAATGTAAGATTAAAATATTCAGAATCCATCATCATAACAATAAATAAACAAATACATTCCATTAATAAAAAAATTTGTATTGAAAATTGAACGTAAGACAATGAAATATATAAAAAATTTATTAATTTATTCGTATAACAATAAACAATTCACAGTTAAAATTTAGAAATGACCAACTTCAAATTATTATAGTCATCTTTAACCTTATTTTCAGAAATTAGTCTAACTTATCAAATTTAAAGGGGTAAATAATTCAAATTTGAGATATTTTTTAACACTAGCATAACTACAAATACCCTCATCAAAACTAAAGCAATCTTTTTATATAAAATAACATCCTCCTCGCTTTAAAAAACTATATCCAAGAACAGAATATCTTTTGTAAATTCATTGTTGTAATAATTTTAATATACCCCATCAGTGATTTTTAAAAAATTTTTTGTATTGCTGTTACGAAACTCACGATTAACGGAAAAACACTAAACTTTTTGGAGTTATACACTCATATAATATCATCATTTGTTTTTTTATATAGTTAATAAAACGTTCTATGTTGAGAAAATAATATTATCAAGAAAAAATACATAAGTTTACTTTTTTGAAAATTCTCAAAATCCCATAACATCAATAAAAAACCGATGGGCACATTTTACTAAAAATAGTAGGTCCTGTGGACGCAAAAATCAAAAACTTTGAAAATGACATTACTCCATTAAACAATTTAATCTCAATCTCAATCATTATTAATTGAAAAATATTATACATCGTTATACATTAGACGTTGTTCATTAACAAAACTTTTCATACGAATAACAAGTTCAGTATACTTAAGTAAACATTGTAAAGCTAATGAAAGAAATAAACAAATCCAAGGTTTTCATACCAGTATCAAAACAGAACAAATATTCAAAAACAATGCAAAACACAAAGACAAAATTATATAATTACTCATACTAATTACTTTATGTTTTTTAAAAACTTTTAAAACTACGATTTTTTATGTTTTTCTTAAAAAAATATAACGTTTTACTGAACTATCACAATATAAAAAATTATTCTTGTTCATATAAAGAACTGAATTGTTATAAAAAATGAAGATGAAAATGTTCTGTAGAATAACTAGTAGGGAAAAATGCCCTTGTCGGGCGGCTCCTTGGGTAGAATAGGTTACTATCTGTCTAAAAGCGGAAAGAGTCAGGCTGAGCTTGTAAAAGCATTGGAACAATAACTTTATTAACGAGAATATGCAATTCGTGTGAGCTCGTTAAAGTAGGTGGACTAGGTATACCTGTTGAGAATAGGAATATAATCTTCGTAGGGCAAGACACTGTTTTCCGCACCCTATACGCGCGAACTTACAGCCCGTTCGGGGTTTGTTTCAACTGTATTTTCTTATTATTATTATTGTTGTAAAGTATATATGCTTGATAAAAAGGTTCTGTGAGATAACACTGATCGTTTGATCAAGATATATGTATATGTACTTAGTAAGCATCTTTCTTTCATTTGAATTACTTCATATCGATCATATGAAAGCTAATGAAAAAAATAAACAAATCCAAGGTTTTTATACGAGTATCAAAACAGAACAAATATTCAAAAACAATGCAAAACACAAAGACAAAATTATATAATTACTCATACTAATTACTTTATGTTTTTTAAAACTTTTAAAACTACGATTTTTATATGTTTTTTATGTTTAGTGTTGCTTTTAACTCTGAAAATGTAAAAATATGAACGCTTTCAATTGACTCTATATATATATATATATATATATATATATATATATATATATATATATATATATATATATATATATATATATATATATATATATATATATATATATATATATATATATATATATATATATATATATATATATATATATATATATATATATATATATATATATATATATATATATATATATATATATATATATATATATATATATATATATAAATTATAGTTATAAGTTGATTATTCTACAGAACATTTTTATCTTAATTTTTTATAACAAAACATGTTCTTTATATGAACAAGAATAATTTGTTATATTGTAGTTGAGTAAAACGTGATATTTTTTTAAGAAAAACATAAAAAATCGTAGTTTTAAAAGTTTTAAAAAACATAAAGTAATTAGTATGAGTAATTATATAATTTTGTCTTTGTGTTTTGCATTGTTTTTGAATATTTGTTCTGTTTTGATACTCGTATAAAAACCTTGGATTTGTTTATTTTTTTCATTAGCTTTCATATGATCGATATGAAGTAATTCGAATGAAGAAAGATGCTTACTAAGTACATATACATATATTTCGATCAAACGATCAGTGTTATCTCACAGAACCTTTTTATCAAGCATATATACTTTACAACAATAATAATAATAAGAAAATACAGTTGAAACAAACCCCGAACGGGCTGTAAGTTCGCGCGTATAGGGTGCGGAAAACAGTGTCTGCCCTACGAAGATTATATTCCTATTCTCAACAGGTATACCTAGTCCACCTACTTTAACGAGCTCACACGAATTGCATATTCTCGTTAATAAAGTCTTGTACCAATGCTTTTACAAGCTCAGCCTAAGTATTTTTCCGCTTTAGACAGATAGTAACCTATTCTACCCAAGGAGCCGCCCGACAAGGGCATTTTTCCTTACTAGTTATTCTACAGAACATTTTCATCTTCATTTTTTATAACAATTCAGTTCTTTATATGAACAAGAATAATTTTTTATATTGTGATAGTTCAGTAAAACGTTATATTTTTTTAAGAAAAACATAAAAAATCGTAGTTTTAAAAGTTTTTAAAAAACATAAAGTAATTAGTATGAGTAATTATATAATTTTGTCTTTGTGTTTTGCATTGTTTTTGAATATTTGTTCTGTTTTGATACTGGTATGAAAACCTTGGATTTGTTTATTTCTTTCATTAGCTTTCAATGTTTACTTAGTATACTGAACTTGTTATTCGTATGAAAAGTTTTGTTAATGAACAACGTCTAATGTCTAACGATGTATAATATTTTTCAATTAATAATGATTGAGATTGAGATTAAATTGTTTAATGGAGTAATGTCATTTTCAAAGTTTTTGATTTTTGCGTCCACAGACCTACTATTTTTAGAAAATGTGCCCATCGGTTTTTTATTGATGTTATGGGATTTTGAGAATTTTTCAAAAAAGTAAACTTATGTATTTTTTCTTGATAATATTATTTTCTCAACATAGAACGTTTTATTAACTATATAAAAAAACAAATGATGATATTATATGAGTGTATAACTCCAAAAAGTTTAGTGTTTTTCCGTTAATCGTGAGTTTCGTAACAGCAATACAAAAAATTTTTTAAAAATCACTGATGGGGTATATTAAAATTATTACAACAATGAATTTACAAAAGATATTCTGTTCTTGGATATAGTTTTTTAAAGCGAGGAGGATGTTATTTTATATAAAAAGATTGCTTTAGTTTTGATGAGGGTATTTGTAGTTATGCTAGTGTTAAAAAATATCTCAAATTTGAATTATTTACCCCTTTAAATTTGATAAGTTAGACTAATTTCTGAAAATAAGGTTAAAGATGACTATAATAATTTGAAGTTGGTCATTTCTAAATTTTAACTGTGAATTGTTTATTGTTATACGAATAAATTAATAAATTTTTTATATATTTCATTGTCTTACGTTCAATTTTCAATACAAATTTTTTTATTAATGGAATGTATTTGTTTATTTATTGTTATGATGATGGATTCTGAATATTTTAATCTTACATTTTATTTGATTTGAATCTGATATGGTTGATTTTATGATGCTCTACAAGGTAGTAGTTAAATGAACAAGTATGAACAAGCTCTTTTGTTGAGCGAGTAGTGGTCAATGTCTAAGATCTGAGTGTCAATATTCATACGGAAATATTAAACGCTGCCATTTCCTGTGAAGAAAGGTGTGGGAATTGTTGCACTCGGTTGAACGTCGTGGTGTAACCGAGCGACTAAGAAGTTTACTTATGTATGTAGATTTGTTTTTTGTGCTGTTGTGATGATATAACGTATGTATATTTTTGTTTTGTTTGCTATATTCAAGAGAATTTTATCAGCAGATTTATTGTTATTTATTTATTGGCATCATTTGTGTTCATCGTGCTCAAGTGGAACTTTTGGAAATGGGGTTTGCTGCCGAGTCGGACGTCAGTGATATTATCCAATTTATTGAAATTGCTACGGTTGCTTCCTGCCAGGGTCGAACCGAACGTATGACTTCGTGGTCATGAGTTTGGTTGAGTCGACGTTTGATGACGAAGTCTGTTGTCCACGAACAAAGGAAACTTTGTTGGAGGATAAGCGACAATTGACCGTTTTCAGTCGTCATAAGTTGGGAATGATTTTGATCACAAATATTTTCCGGTTCATCAACAATCAACAATATATGACGCGACTGATCAAATTTCTCCATGCCAATGTCCTTTATTGGTCAGCTGAAAAGGACATGTTTGTCGCTCCAAATAATGCGTTGATGGTGTGGGAATTGTTGCACCCGGTTGAACGTCGTGGTGTAACCGAGCGACTAAGAAGTTTACTTATGTATGTAGATTTGTTTTTTGTGCTGTTGTGATGATATAACGTATGTATATTTTTGTTTTGTTTGCTATATTCAAGAGAATTTTATCAGCAGATTTATTTTGTTATAAAAATTGTGTCGTTTTTTAGTACAAAATTTTTTTGAGATATATTTCATGAGTAATGGTGTAAATTGAATGAAAGTAGAAAATTGTCATATAAAAATTTTACATTTTATAAATTTAAAAATTTAATGAACTATTCATGATGAGTCATAGTTGAAAGTCGACGAGAATGATTATTTTGGTAGTTTATAGAGTCTGTTAGAATTTGTTAAATTTGACTATTGCGTTTTTCGGCTTTATTTTGTTTGTAGTCGTGTAAAAGTAGGTGTGACCACTTTTAATTTGGTATATCAATTATAGGTAGATGTCGCGTGTAAGCGTGCACGAGCACGAGATTTTACCCCCCCCCCCACCCCTAGGCGCTATTTGCGCTATTATAGTTTCCAGCTCAAAAACGCCCCCCCACCCCTAGGCGCTATTTGCGCTATATGCGCTATTATAGTTTCCAACTCAAAAACGCCCCCCACCCCCCCCCGCTATTTGCGCTATCCCTCTATCTATCCCCCTCCCCCCCGCTATCGAAATGCTATAAGCGCTATATGCGCTATATAGCGCATATAGCACCTAAAATAGCGGCTATAGCGCTTCGGAAAATAGCGCTTTTTTGGCAAATTATAGCACATTTCAAAATCCGAAAAATATCAAAGTGCTATAATAGCACAGCGCTATAATAGCGCATGGCAGGTGCTATTTTTTTCTGGAGGCGCTATTTTTACTTAAATAAAATTTTTATTTTATTCGATAGCGCTTATAGCACCTGAGGGTGCTATTTGCGCTATTTAGGCGCTATTTTGTGCTATCGGCTATTTAATTAAAAACTTTTGTACTTTTTAGTACGTATAAGATGTCTCAATTAAAATTAAGAAGTTTAAAATTCTTTTAAACTTTTAGTTTGTGTTTTGATAGAGGATATTAAAGAATAGCGCATATAGCAAAACAATAGCGCATCAAAGTCTATAAGCGCTATTTTTTCATAGGCTTAAAAAATAGCGCTTATAGCACCTGAGGGTGCTGTTTGCGCTATTTAGGCGCTATTTTGTGCTATCGGCTATTTAATTAAAAACTTTTGTACTTTTTAGTACGTATAAGATGTCTCAATTAAAATTAAGAAGTTTAAAATTCTTTTAAACTTTTAGTTTGTGTTTTGATAGAGGATATTAAAGAATAGCGCATATAGCAAAACAATAGCGCATCAAAGTCTATAAGCGCTATTTTTTCATAGGCTTAAAAAATAGCGCTTATAGCACCTGAGGGTGCTATTTGCGCTATTTAGGCGCTATTTTGTGCTATCGGCTATTTAATTAAAAACTTGTGTACTTTTTAGTACGTATAATATGTCTCAATTAAAATTAAGAAGTTTAAAACTCTTTTAAACTTTTAGTTTGTGTTTTGATAGAGGATATTAAAAAATAGCGCATATAGCAAAACGATAGCGCATCAAAGTGCTATAAGCGCTATTTTTTTCATAGGCTTGAAAAATAGAGCTTATAGCACCTGAGGGTGCTATTTGCGCTAATTAGGCGCTATTTTGTGCTATTGGCTAATTTATTGAGTAGGCGCCCACCCCCCCCCCCCCTCCCCCCCGGTTGTTGGGTTTGTAGGGCTTCCCATCCCTCGCTCCTATTAGTCAAAATTGTAGGCAATTACCCAACATGACTTTCCTTTCTTCGTCCAAATGGTTACGCAAAATGAACCCTTAGAGTGGTAAAAAGATTCAGTAGGCGCCCACCCCCCCAACCCCCCGGGGTTGGCTTTGTAGGTCTTTCCATCCCTCGCTCCTATTAGTCAAAATTGTAGGCAATTACCCAACATAACTTTCCATTTTTCGCTCCTATTGGTTACGCAAAATGAAACCCTAGAAGGGTAAAAACATTGATGAAGTATTCTCCAGCATATTAATATTCTAATAAAAAAGGAAATAACCAAAAAACATATATAACTTACTTGTTAAGCAGGAAAAGAACAAGAAATAGTTTAAAGCAATAATAATTTAATAATCATAATAATATAAAAATAATCAAGTCCAAGCAGCGTAAGAGCATGAATAGCACAAATCATAGCACCATCTGATGAATAAGCGCTATTTAGGCGCTATTTTGCTATCGGCTATTTAATTAAAAACTTTTGTACTTTTTAGTACGTATAATATGTCTCAATTAAATTTTAAGAAATTTAAAATTCTCTTTAAACTTTTCATTGTGTTTTGATAGAGGATATTAAAAAAATAGCGCATATAGCAAAACGATAGCGCATCAAAGTGCTATAAGCGCTATTTTTTTCAGTAGGCTTGGAAAAATAGCGCTTATAAGCACCTGAAGGTGCTATTTGCGCTAATCAGGCGTTATTTTGTGCTATTGGACTATTTTATTGAGTAGGTCCCTACCCCCCCCCCACCACCCCCGGGGTTGGGTTGCTGCTAGGGCTTTCCATCCCTCCGCTCCTATTAGTCAAAATTGTAGGCACTTACCCAAGGACATAACTTTCCATTCTTCGCTCCTATTGGTTACGCAAAATGAAACCCTAGAAGGGTAGAAAGATTTGATAAATATTTTTCTAGCATATCAATATTCTACTAAAAACAGATCATTAAAGGAAATAACCAAAAAACATATATAACTTACTTGTTGAGCAGGAAAAGAACGAGAAATAGTTTAAAGCAATAATGAGTTAATAATCATAATAATATAAAAATAATCAAGTCCAAGCAGCGTCCAAGCGCCTAAATAGAGCAAATAGCACCATCTGGTGGAATAAGCGCTATTTTTTAAGCCTACGAAAAAAATAGCGCTTATAGCACTTTGATGCGCTATCGTTTTGCTATATGCGCTATTTTTTATATCGTCGACTAGAACACTAACAAAATTTTAAAAGAATCGAAATTATTCTTATTTAGAGAGGGCCCGTATACGCAAATAGCACATATAGCACCTTCATAGCGCATATAGCGCAAATAGCGCATATAGCACCCCAAAAAGCGCTATAGCGCAAATAGCGCATATAGTACCTTTGATAGCGCATATAGCGCAAATAGCGTATATAGCACCCCCAAAAAGCGCTATAGCGCAAATAGCGCATATAGCAAATTCCATAGCGCTTATAGCGCATATAGCGCATAAAAAAGCGCTATAGCACAAAAAGTGCTATTTCGATTTCGCTTACACGCGTTCGTTACCCAATTATAGTTAATAAGCTGTGTTGAACACTGTACTATGCAGATGTTTAATTTTTTAATTGATTGAGCTATGATTCGAGAGTAATAGTAGGATGTCAATGAGAAAGAAAAAAAATAGATTATAGTGGTTAAAGAAATTGGTCTTTAGAGGCATTAGTTACGTTGACTTTTGTGTTTATTTTTTGTTTCTATTTCTGTGAAAGTAGGTGTGACCACTTTTTATTGGCAATATGCTATATATTTACAAGTGGATTAT
Organism: Trissonchulus sp. WLG1_4; assembly: GCA_030248245.1. Classification (NCBI taxonomy): domain Eukaryota; kingdom Metazoa; phylum Nematoda; class Enoplea; order Enoplida; family Ironidae; genus Trissonchulus; species Trissonchulus sp. WLG1_4. The sequence goes on from JASANF010000298.1 coordinate 17,561, forward strand.
TATAGAAATCCACTTGTAAATAAATGTAAAAAATAGATTATAGTGGTTAATAGTTATTATAGTAGTATGTGTGTGTGTGCATTGCGTATTGTCCGGGTGATGGTCAGAATTTTATATGCATATATGTATGTGTGTGTGTGAATGTCTACTGTCTGGGTGCCGACTCGCCCAGACAGCGAACTCAGCCTGGCTTCCGCGCTGCGTGCCGATGTCTGCAGTGCAGAAGCTCGTGCACAATGACGTTTTTTTTGCTTGGGAGCGGGTGGGTGTTTGTTCTGGGGGATTTTTTTGACTTAGTGTTTTTAGTTTCCGTTCACTAGTTCGGTGGCTGGGTGGGTGCTTATGTTTTGTGTAGCGATAGCACCAGGGTCAAGTTTATTGCCCATTGGAGAAGCAGTTTTTGGAGTCTATGTACTATAATTGCTCTGCTCTTCAATTTTGCTTCAGCTGTGCTGAGAAACTTGGTCGTGATTTTTTTGAAAAGCACTGCTATGTTCTCTATGTCAGCTATGGATGCAACTTGGAAACGTGTCGGCTACAATCTGCTTTTTGTGAATTGGATCATTGTGTTGTGCCATATAACGACGCCGAACGCCGTGAATTTTTGCAAGAATTTATGATCCATAGTCCCGAGCTACAGTACGTACTTGATGAAACAACGTTTTCTGTAGTCCATATTAGTGGGCAGCAGATTATTGTGAAAGAACACTCCTGTGTCAATGTGGAAGAAGCAACTGCGGTCATATGCATTGGCCTTCATTTGGCAAAATGTTGTCAACGCGAGTTTATTCGGAGTGGTCAATGTATGTCTATTGGCATCATTTGTGTTCATCGTGCTCAAGTGGAACTTTTGAAATGGGGTTTGCTGCCGAGTCGAACGTCAGTGATATTATCCAATTTATTGAAATTGCTACGGTTGCTTCCTGCCAGGGTCAAACCGAACGTATGACTTCGTGGTCATGAGTTTGGTTGAGTCGACGTTTGATGACGAAGTCTGTTGTCCACGAACAAAGGAAACTTTGTTGGAGGATAAGCGACAATTGACCGTTTTCAGTCGTCATAAGTTGGGAATGATTTTGATCACAAATATTTTCCGGTTCATCAACAATCAACAATATATGACGCGACTGATCAAATTTCTCCATGCCAATGTCCTTTATTGGTCAGCTGAAAAGGACATGTTTGTCGCTCCAAATAATGCGTTGATGGTGTGGGAATTGTTGCACCCGGTTGAACGTCGTGGTGTAACCGAGCGACTAAGAAAGTTTATTATGTAGATTTGTTTTTTGTGATGATATAACGT
>JASANF010000300.1:0-33320 GCA_030248245.1 Trissonchulus sp. WLG1_4
GTACCCACCACGTTTCAGCAGACTGCCAGCTCGAACTGTCTGTGCCTGTGGTGCGCTGGCAGTATGCTGAAGGAAATAGCCCCCCCCCCCCCCTGAAATCAAGACAAATCCCTGATTCAAGGGGGGTACCTACTACCTACCTACCCCCTTCTGTAACCACTAACCAGTAAGTTAAAGGTCTGTTTTGTGCGGAGCACCGATCCGAGGCCTATTAGGTGGAACGGGGAAGAGTGTCCTACTCTTCCCCATTATGTACTCTTGATAATAAATGTCAGACCCAATTTCATTGACTTCTAAGGTCAGTTAGGTCACGTGATACGGTTCCTTTCTATTCTGGCCCCGTGATAAGACGAGTTAAACCATTTCATTATGCCATTATTGCCCAGCTAAAGCTCATTAATTAATATTAGATTCTGGCACCCACTCAGAGTAATGTTATTCGTATCCTCCAAGAGTGACCCATGAGCCAGTGTATAATCTGTTTCTATGCCATTATTGGCCACAGCTAAAGGTCAGTTTACACGACCAAACTTGCACCGAACTCACGCCAAACCAAACATGCTCCAAACTCGAGCTTAGTGTAAGTTTGGTGTGAGTTTGTTGCAAGTATGATCGTGTAAACTGGCCTTAAGCTCCGCTTTCCCTTTATAGTCTACAGGGCGCAGTGCCCGCCGCCCAGAGTCTTAACCTGCAAGCCATCCCCAAGGTTTACTCAGCAAAAAATAAACATCTCTAGTCTCTACCAATTTGTTCTGGTTGTCAGCTAGCAAGAATGATCGGCTGAATGATTATTGAAAATTGCAAAAATAATTTGCATAATAGTAGATATAAACTCCGCCTAAGAACTACTATTGGCAGTCATAGTGAGTTACGTAAACTCTAAGACCAATGATTGGATACTTTGTCGTTGACTAATTTACATAATACTCTGATTGGTTAGCCAACATTGGAAATGTTTGTCAGAAGCCAGACAAATAACAATGTCAAAGGGGGGGACAAGTAAAGCAAATTGAAAATGTATTTTGAAACCACCACATGTATTTCAATAAATAATAGAAAGCGAAAAAGAATAAGGCCATCGTCTACGTATAATTAGAAAATTTATTTTGGACTAGGAAGTTTTTGAATCATTTCAAGCCCCCATTGGCAGAAAAAAAAGACTGCCATATACTAGGCCTATGGTAAACATAGGCCCTGAAGTGGCTCACAGCACCGATTGTGTACTCTTGGTGCTAAAATATGATTCCAAATATTCCGCCTTTAGGCGGAATAAAAATGAAAAACAAAAATCCAAAATCAAAAAATGAAATTTGAAAATCAAAATTTGAAAAACGAAAAATTTTCGGATCATCTATTTATGATTTGACATAACAGCACAAACAAATTGAAGAAATTTCGCTTGCACCATTTTTTGTTCTGGTGACAAGTTGAAATCGAAAATGGAAATTCAAAAATTGGAAAAATTTCCGTTTTTTGATCTTGGTTTTTCGATTTTTGATTTTGCAAAATTTTTGAAAAAACGACAAAATGAGCCAAAAAATGGGCCTATTTTTATTCCGCCCAGAGGCGGAATATTTGGAAAAGGTTCGTAGCACCAAGAGTACATGGTTGGTGCTACGAGCCACCACAGGGCCTATGCTTACCATAGGCCTAATATATGGCACTCTTTTTTTTCTGCCAATGGGGGCCTAAAGTTGTGAAATTAACCTGAAATCAAAAACAAATACAATATATATAACAATGTACTTATTATCTAAAATTAAATTTTCATTTTAAACAATGTAGTACGTACAAGTGCATTTTTCGGTCAATTTTAATATTCATGTCCAAGCCCCCCTTGGCTGTCTGGACTTTGACGGATAGCAGTCAAATTGACCATCCAATTGGATACATATGCAAATAAGTTTGCAATGTTCAGCCAATCAGCAGTCCTCTTTGTATACGTACATGAAAAGTCATCCAATCCGTTTGAAATGGGTGGACCATTTGTAAATATGCAAATTAGTTTCATAATTGGAGTCAGTCAGTCGTCAGTTAATCAGTTCAGTGCCGAGAGTGGCCGGAGGAAGCGGCAGCAGTCAGCACGCATCAGGGGCTGTCAGCGGTGGCAGCTTCGAAGAGCTGGATGAGGGCTCGGACAACAGAATTAGCCCCTAGCATCTGACGATGGATTAAAGTACAACGAACGAAGCAAAATGCAGTGGCTACCCCAACTGTCCTTTTCAGGACAACGGGGTGGTTTTATATACGAATACCTAGTGTAGAATAGGCAAGGCACCAACACAAGTTGAGTGGATTGCAGTCCTTTGTATAGCTGACTTGGTATAGCTTATTCAGAATGTCACGATTTAAAAGCCGTATAAGATGAAGGTTTAAATGGCAATGCGAATGGGCGGGCAGGCTAAAATTTTGTTAATAGTCAACCTAAAATTTTGTTAATAGTGTCAGTTCAGTTTAGTTTCGGACTTCATAAGCAGTTAAGGCCGATAAAATTTTCTGAATGGATTTCAACGTGCCGCATTTACAATTAACAGTCCGCACTGATAGGATTAACAGTAGAATCAGTTTTAAGTCCGTAGACTAACAATAGAACAGCTGACAAACCCAGTTTCTAACCAACAGCGGGTAAGACCAAAGCCCAAACAACAGCGGACAAACCAAGACTGTAACTAACAGCGGTCTAACTAACTAACACTGTAACAAGCTAGCGCCGGAAAGCCCAGATAACAGCTAGTAAAACTAGAGCCGGTGAGCACAGATAACAGCGGGCAAAGCCAGAGCCGGCGTGCCCAGATAACATTGGGTAAAGCCAGAGCAGGGGAGCCCAGATAACAGTGGGCAAAAGTAGAGCCCCAGCCCAGAATTATCAGCGGACTAACCAAGGGTTCAACTACGAGCAGGCAATGCTTGAGCCGGAAAGCTTAGATAACAGCGGATAAAAGACAGACCAAAGACTACTTACTACAAACAAACCAAGGCCTCAACCAACAGCTGGCAAAGCTAGACTCTAGCTTTGCTCGCTGTTGGTTGAGGCCTTGGTTTATGTTTAGAGGCCCTAAGCTAGAGCCGGAAAGCCCAGATAACAACGGGCAAAGCCAGAGCTGGGGAGCCCAGATAACAACGGGCATAGCCAGAGCCGGACAGTCCAATAACAACAGGCAAGCCGCCTCCAGAGTAACAACGCAGCCAAGCGGGGAGCCAGGAAGGACGGGAAGGCGGCCGGAGAGCTCCGCCCCCCCCCCAGCACGCTAGCAAAAGCAACAGCGGACATACCACTAAACCAGAGCAGGAAGCAGAGCCAGCAACAGCGGACAAAGCAAAGGCCCAACCCACAGCGGCAAAACAGAGCCGGAAAGCAAAACACGGGCAAAGCCCAGAGCCGGCGGAACCCAGGCTAAGACTAACGCCCCGGCCCACCACAGCGGGCAAAGCCAGGTTAAAGAAAGATATGCCCCAATTCGAAAGAATAAAAAAGGAGGCACGAGAACGAACCCGGGCAGCTCCGATCAGCATGTACCATACCACAGCCCCCGAGTCTCATAGGCCCTAATTCTCATTTACAACAGGGTCCCCCCCTTCGAACATCGTTGCGATACTACCCCTGCAACGATACTCGGTCGATACTCATGCTCCCGGGCCAAACCCGATGCCTCAAGGGCGCAGCACATTCACTCGTAGGCCTCCAAGCCTACTTCAGTCACACCACACTAGGGTTTCCTGGCTTACCCGCGACCAGGGCTTTTCGGATCGACCAGAACGATTCTCAGCCCAAATCGAAGTTAATTGGTACCCCCTAACCGAAACCGAGGGTTTTCGCACCTCTTAACCGAGGGACATACAAAAGAGACTCTGTACAATTCATACTGCACACAGCACAAGTAGCGTAAGTACGAAGTGCCAACCTCAACCCAGGGCAATGGAGTCCTAACCCCCTCCGAAGAGCGCTGGGAAAGGCTGTCATGACCCCCCCGAACCTATTCTCTGCGTCCTGTCACGGTCGCCACTATGATGAAAGAGAAAGATAAGGCCCCAGGTAGAAAGAATGAAAGAAATGGAGGCGCCGGGGATCGAACACGGCCCGCTTGCTTCGAAGACAAGAATGCTAACCACTACACCACAGCCCCCGAGTATCATAGGCCCTAATTCTCATTTACAAAACATGATCGTATATTAAGTGGGTTAGTTAGAGTTACTTCGACAAGACACCCTAAAGTAGATCTTGTTGCGTGTAGCATATTTTTGCTAAACAAAAGGAAGAATAATAGTTATACAGTTCAGAACAGGCGGGTAAATTAAGGCTCTAAACAACAGCGGTCAACTGACCAAAACAGGGCACAAACAACAACAAACAAACGATAGGTAACCGCAAATGACAATAGGCTAAGCCAGAGCCCAGGTGGCAGTGGGCTCAGCGCCTCAGCCAGCGCTGAGACAACAGGCGCGCAAATCAAACCTTCGCCTGGAAAGCCTCTCGGCTCAGACCACCTTCCCCATCATCTCATCGGCCAAATTATCTTGTTTTGCAGTTTAACCACTTCAAGCACAACAGCGGACCAAACCAGAGCTGAGACAACAGCGGCCAAACCAGACGCAGCAGAGACAACAGCGCACAAACCAAGACTCTAAGCAACAGCGGATCAAACCAGAGCTGAGACAACAGCGGACCAAACCAGAGCTGAGACAACAGCGGACCAAACCAGAGTAAAGACAACAGCGCACAAACCAAGACTCTAAGCAACAGTGGACAAGCCAGAGATGAGACAAGAGCGGAACGGACAAACGAAAACTCTAAGCAACAGCGGACCAAACCAGAGCTGAGACAACAGCGCACAAACCAAGACTCTAAGCAACAGTGGACAAGCCAGAGATGAGACAACAGCGGAACGGACAAACGAAAACTCTAAGCAACAGCGGACCAAACCAGAGCTGAGACAACAGCGGACCAAACCAGAGCAGAGACAACAGCGCACAAACCAAGACTCTAAGCAACAGTGGAGTGTGGACAAGCCAGAAATGAGACAACAGCGGAGCGGACAAACGAAAACTCTAAGCAACAGCGGACCAAACCAGAGCTGAGACAACAGCGGACCAAACCAAGACTCTAAGCAACAGCGATCCAAATCAGAGCTGAGACAACAGCGGACCAAACCAGAGCTGAGACAACAGCGGACCAAACCAGAGCAGAGACAACAGCGGACCAAACCAGAGCAGAGACAACAGCGCACAAACCAAGACTCTAAGCAACTGTGGACAAGCCAGGATGAGACAACAGCGGAGCGGACAAGCGAAAACTCTAAGCAACAGCGGACCAAACCAGAGCTGAGACAATAGCGGATCAAACCAGAGCTGACACAACAGCGGACAAACCAAGACTCTAAGCAACAGCGAACCAAATCAGAGCTAAGCAACAGCGGACAAACCAAGACTCTACACAACAGCGAACCAAATCAGAGCTGAGACAACAGCGGACAAACCAAGACCCAGGCCCAGCCCCTCACCGGGATTTCGGGCCGATCTCTAGAGTTAGTGACCAAAAATTTTTTGTTCCAATAATATATGCTATGAAGTGACGACATACTGCATATGAGTAGTCTGTACTCTGTAGTCTATACTGTAATGTTTATTCACGCCACTACAGCGGAATTTGCCCCTTTTAGGGGCCTACTTGTTTTGTGCGCTGTTGTCTCTGCTCTGGTTTGGTCCGCTGTTGTCTCAGCTCTGGTTTGGTCCGCTGTTGCTTAGAGTTTTCGTTTGTCCGTTCCGCTGTTGTCTCATCTCTGGCTTGTCCACTGTTGCTTAGAGTCTTGGTTTGTGCGCTGTTGTCTCAGCTCTGGTTTGGTCCGCTGCTGCTTAGAGTTTTCGTTTGTCCGTTCCGCTGTTGTCTCATCTCTGGCTTGTCCACTGTTGCTTAGAGTCTTGGTTTTTGCGCTGTTGTCTCTACTCTGGTTTGGTCCGCTGTTGTCTCAGCTCTGGTTTGGTCCGCTGTTGTCCGCTGGCTGAGGCGCTGAGCCCACTGCCACCTGGGCTCTGGCTTAGCCTATTGTCATTTGCGGTTACCTATCGTTTGTTTGTTGTTGTTTGTGCCCTGTTTTGGTCAGTTGACCGCTGTTGTTTAGAGCCTTAATTTACCCGCCTGTTCTGAACTGTATAACTATTATTCTTCCTTTTGTTTAGCAAAATATGTACACGAACAGATCTACTTCAGGGTGTCTTGTCGAAGTAACTCTAACAACCCACTTAATATACGATCATGTTTTGTAAATGAGAATTAGGGCCTATGATACTCGGGGGCTGTGGTGTAGTGGTTAGCATTCTTGTCTTCGAAGCAAGCGGGCCGTGTTCGATTCCCGGCGCCTCCATTTCTTTCATTCTTTCTAAATTGGGGCCTTATCTTTCTTTCATCATAGTGGCGACCGTGACAGGACGCAGAGAATAGGTTCGGGGGTCCTCATGACAGCCTTATCCCCGAACCGTCTTCGGAGGTGGGTTAGGAGCTCCATGCCCTGGGTTGAGGTTGGCACTTACGTACTTACGCTACTTGTGCTGTGTGCAGTATGAATGTGTACAGAGTCTCTTTCTGGTATGGTCCCTCGGTTAAGGGTAAGCCGAAAAACCCTCGGTTTCGGTTAGGGGTGAACCGATTAAAACCTTCGGATTTGGCTGAGAATCGTTCTGGGTCGATCGAGAAACCCTGTGGTTGCGGGTAAGCCAGGAAACCCTGAGTGTGGTGTGACTGAAGTAGGCTTGGAGGCCTACGTGTGAATGTGCTGCGCCCTTGAGGCATCGGGTTTGCCCCGGGAGCATGAGTATCGACCGAGTATCGTTGCAGGGTAGTATCGCAACGATGTTCGAAGGGGGGACCCTGTTGTAAATGAGAATTAAGGCCTATGAGACTCGGGGGCTGTGGTATTATCGGAGCTCCCCGGCTCTGCCTTTGCCCGTACCTTACCTGGGCTCCCCGACTCTGGCTTTGCCCGTTGCTTAACTAACTGCGCTCTCCGGCCCTGGCTTTGCCTGTTGTTATCTGGACTGTCCGGCTCTGGCTATGCCCGTTGTTATCTGGGCTCCCCAGCTCTGGCTTTGCCCGTTGTTATCTGGGCTTTTTGGCTCTAGCTTAGGGCCTCTAAACAAACCAAGGCCTCAACCAACAGCGAGCAAAGCTAGAGTCTAGCTTTGCCAGCTGTTGGTTGAGGCCTTGGTTTGTTTGTAGTAAGTAGTCTTTGGTCTGTCTTTTATCCGCTGTTATCTAAGCTTTCCGGCTCCAGCATTGCCTGCTGTAGTTGAACCTTGGTTAGTCCGCTGATAATTCTGGGCTGGGGCTCTACTTTTGCCCACTGTTATCTGGGCTCCCCTGCTCTGGCTTTACCCAATGTTATCTGGGCACGCCGGCTCTGGCTTCGCCCGCTGGTATCTGTGCTCACCGGCTCTAGTTTTACTAGCTGTTATCTGGGCTTTCCGGCTCTAGCTTGTTACAGTGTTAGTTAGTTAGACCGCTGTTAGTTACAGTCTTGGTTTGTCCGCTGTTGTTTGGGCTTTGGTCTTACCCGCTGTTGGTTAGAAACTGGGTTTGTCAGCTGTTCTATTGTTAGTCTACGGACTTAAAACTGATTCTACTGTTAATCCTATCAGTGCGGACTGTTAATTGTAAATGCGGCACGTTGAAATCCATTCAGAAAATTTTATCGGCCTTAACTGCTTATGAAGTCCGAAACTAACTGAACTGACACTATTAACAAAATTTTAGGTTGACTATTAACAAAATTTTAGCTTGCCCGCCCATTCGCATTGCCATTTAAACCTTCATCCTATACGGCTTTTAAATCGTGACATTCTGAATAAGCTATACCAAGTCAGCTATACAAAGGACTGCAATCCACTCAACTTGTGTTGGTGCCTTGCCTATTCTACACTAGGTATTCGTATATAAAACCAGTCTGTTGTCCTGAAAAGGACAGTTGGGGTAGCCACTGCATTTTGCTTCGTTCGTTGTACTTTAATCCATCGTCAGATGCTAGGGGCTAATTCTGTTGTCCGAGCCCTCATCCTTTCGTCCAGCTCTTCGAAGCTGCCACCGCTGACAGCCCCTGATGCGTGCTGACTGCTGCCGCTTCCTCCGGCCACTCTCGGCACTGAACTGATTAACTGACGACTGACTGACTTCAATTATGAAACTAATTTGCATATTTACAAATGGTCCACCCATTTCAAACGGATTGGATGACTTTTCATGTACGTATACAAAGAGGACTGCTGATTGGCTGAACATTGCAAACTTATTTGCATATGTATCCAATTGGATGGTCAATTTGACTGCTATCCGTCAAAGTCCAGACAGCCAAGGGGGGCTTGGACATGAATATTAAAATTGACCGAAAAATGCACTTGTACGTACTACATTGTTTAAAATGAAAATTTAATTTTAGATAATAAGTACATTGTTATATATATTGTATTTGTTTTTGATTTCAGATTAATTTCACAACTTTAGGCCCCCATTGGCAGAAAAAAAAGAGTGCCATATATTAGGCCTATGGTAAGCATAGGCCCTGTGGTGGCTCGTAGCACCAACCTTGTACTCTTGGTGCTACGAACCTTTTCCAAATATTCCGCCTCTGGGCGGAATAAAAATAGGCCCATTTTTTTGGCTCATTTTGTCGTTTTTTCAAAAATTTTGCAAAATCAAAAATCGAAAAACCAAGATCAAAAAACGGAAATTTTTCCAATTTTTGAATTTCCATTTTCGATTTCAACTTGTCACCAGAACAAAAAATGGTGCAAGCGAAATTTCTTCAATTTGTTTGTGCTGTTATGTCAAATCATAAATAGATGATCCGAAAATTTTTCGTTTTTCAAATTTTGATTTTCAAATTTCATTTTTTGATTTTGGATTTTTGTTTTTCATTTTTATTCCGCCTAAAGGCGGAATATTTGGAATCATATTTTAGCACCAAGAGTACACAATCGGTGCTGTGAGCCACTTCAGGGCCTATGTTTACCATAGGCCTAGTATATGGCAGTCTTTTTTTTCTGCCAATGGGGGCTTGAAATGATTCAAAAACTTCCTAGTCCAAAATAAATTTTCTAATTATACGTAGACGATGGCCTTATTCTTTTTCGCTTTCTATTATTTATTGAAATACATGTGGTGGTTTCAAAATACATTTTCAATTTGCTTTACTTGTCCCCCCCTTTGACATTGTTATTTGTCTGGCTTCTGACAAACATTTGCAATGTTGGCTAACCAATCAGAGTATTATGTAAATTAGTCAACGACAAGTATCCAATCATTGGTCTTAGAGTTTACGTAACTCACTATGACTGCCAATAGTAGATCTTAGGCGGAGTTTATATCTACTATTATGCAAATTATTTTTGCAATTTTCAATAATCATTCAGCCGATCATTCTTGCTAGCTGACAACCAGAACAAATTGGTAGAGACTAGAGATGTTTATTTTTTTGCTGAGTAAACCTTGGGGATGGCTTGCAGGTTAAGACTCCGGGCGGCGGGCACTGCGCCCTGTAGACTATAAAGGGAAAGCGGAGCTTAAGGCCAGTTTACACGATCATACTTGCAACAAACTCACACCAAACTTACACTAAGCTCGAGTTTGGAGCATGTTTGGTTTGGCGTGAGTTCGGTGCAAGTTTGGTCGTGTAAACTGACCTTTAGCTGTGGCCAATAATGGCATAGAATCAGATTATACACTGGCTCATGGGTCACTTTTGGAGGATACGAATAACATTACTCTGAGTGGGTGCCAGAATCTAATGAAATGGTTTAACTCGTATCACGTGACCTAACTGACCTTAGAAGTCAATGAAATTGGGTCTGACATTTATTATCAAGAGTACATAATGGGGAAGAGTAGGACACTCTTCCCCGTTCCACCTAATAGGCCTCGGATCGGTGCTCCGCACGAAACAGACCTTTAACTTACTGGTTAGTGGTTACAGAAGGGGGTAGGTAGGTAGTAGGTACCCCCCTTGAATCAGGGATTTGTCTTGATTTCAGGGGGGGGGGGGCTATTTCCTTCAGCATACTGCCAGCGCACCACAGGCACAGACAGTTCGAGCTGGCAGTCTGCTGAAACGTGGTGGGTACTAGGGCAAAAAAGTTAAACTTTAACTTTAACTAAAATTAAAAAAGTTAGGGGTCTTACTTTAACTTTAACTTTAACTTCAAAAAAGTTAAGGGTCTTACTTTAACTTTAACTTAATTTAAATTCAAGCACCCATACTTTAACTTTAACTTAAATTCCGCCAATTTCTTAACTTTAACTTAAATTATGACTTTTATTCAAAATTTTGAATCTATACTTTTTTATAACTTTTTTAATTTCCGGTAAGATAATTTAAGAAATATTTTACTTCATGTTCTAATTAACCAAAATTTTTGTCAAATTTAAATTTTTTTCTCCGACGCTGTACACAACTGTAATTTTTGATCGTGGTACCTATATATTTTTACTGGAGGCCGCTCAGGTTAACGCATTCACAACGTATTGTAATTTTTGGTTTAGTGTATTAGTAGCGTGCTATAACCTGGTTATTATAACGACACGCTGTAGCGTGCAATCTACTTATACTGCACTCTACAGCGCCGCCTTACTTATACCGCACGCTATAGAAATCGAAAGAAAAGTAAAGACAAGATGAATCGAACCATCACCATCGAATACGCGGTTTTTTAGTCCACCATCTTAACCACTAAGCCACTTCAACACTGACATCAATTTGCATAATATTTCTCGAATAGAACAGCGGCAGTGTTAGTGGACTCAGTTTTGCACAGATTTGTGTACGGGTCTATGTGTTACGATACAGTACTGTGCAAAAAGTTCCCTGTTTGTCGGTGTACGACGAGCTTCATCCGTTGCGAAAAGTGACCAAGGTTGGCCGGAAAGTGACGAACGAAAAATTTTTAAAAAGTGCTCCAAAACACAATTTCAATGTAAAAAAGTGAAAAATTGAAAATTTTTTCTCCACCATTTCCGGCGACCGTTCGTCACCGTCACTTTTCGCGAAGGATGAAGCTCGTCGTACGCCGACGAACAGGGAATTTTTTTACGCGCAGTACTGTACCTACGTACATTCACTATGCATAAAAGTTATGTGTGACAACTAAGGCGACCAGGTTATCAGCAGCAAAACTGTAGCCTAATGGATAAGGTGTTTGACTTGTCAGAGTGCAGTGGGTTCGATCCCCACCAGTCTTGACATTTGTTTCAACTCGCTGAAAATTTTACGTACGTATTTAAAACCAAATTACAAGCAACTTATAGCGCTGTTTTTAATGCTAAACGTAATTGATACGCATGTAACTATGAAACCCTCGTGCAGGTGCAGTCGAGCGCTTCGCGCACTCGTGCTCCTGCACTCGGAGTTTCACAGAAACATGCGTATAAATCACTTATAGCACGCCAACCAGTGCCATAACCATACATAACATACTTGTAAGGGGCTCATATGATTTTATTATTGAAGTAGTGTAGTGGTATATTTGTTCTTTCTAGAGAGTAAACTCTGCAACTGCATAGTGTAAAAATTGCAGCCACATGTTGCCACATGTATGGCAACTGACTGCTCTTTTTTGAAGACAGGTTTCAAAAAAATTTTCTGATACATCACTAACTGACCAACTTAGGCTTGAAAATAAAAAATTTTCCCAATTATTACTGGGGGCTACCCCCCAGAACTTTGCGACTATGCGGCTTGTTATTCCTTGCTATTATTTTTCATCAAAGCCTGTGCATGTATACACAAGTACATTATGCTGCATTTAAATGTCTATCTATACACGAGCATATTATGCTACATTTCCTTGAGTAATACACTGTCTGAATGTCTGATCTGACGTTACCATCTTTGGTTTTAATTTACTGTCGGAAAAAGTTTCTGATACGTTTCCAGCTGACCAAATTCGGTCTAAATATTGGAAAAATCGCTAAATGTTTTCTGGGGGCTGCCGCCCCCAGACCCCTGCAACTTTGTGGTTAAATGATGTGTTGTTTGTAAGGCGTTTTATAAGTTTTAAAATTGCTTAAGTGCATTTAAAAATCAGTCATTCGCCCTCTAAATTTTTTCTGGGTACGGCACTGATGTTGGAGGTGTATGATGGTCCAAGTTGGTTCTTTCTAGACATAAACAAACAGCAGATTCGTAGTCAGGTGCTCACATTACCCCTATCAAGAGTACGTAATAGGAAGAGTGTGACACTATATACGTTTGTGGCCTAGCAGTGTGTACATGCTGCGACTATTATCTCCCCAAAAAGGCCACAACTGTGGGGAGGTACCATCCTACAAGAATGAAGGCATACCTAGCCCTCAGCTGTGGGGGGACCCCCCTACGAATCAGACCATAGGTTTCAAACGTGGGGAGCTCCCCCCACAAATGAGGGTATACCCTTAATTGTGGAGGGGACCCCCAACGTTTTGTACAACCTACAAAATGACCCGGAGACGCCGGAGTGGTTAAATCTCGTTATCCAGGAGTATTTTGAGGTACTGAACTCAAATCTGGGGTTTATTTTTGTCACCATGAACCCAGTTGACCCCCACGGACTACAGTAACCACTGCGGTCAGTTTAAAAAAAACAGTTTATCAGAAAATTTCATTCAGCTTGGAAACTTTTTAAGCCTGTCAAAAATTTTCCGGTCAAGTCTGAAACTTTCTGGAAAACTACCTCTAGAAGTTTTCGGAAAGTTTTCTGGCATTCCCGACTCTAGGCTCACTCATTAATGTCTATTCACTAAAGTTACGCAGTGTGGTTATGTATAAAGCTGAAAATTATACTTATCTCTCTGTGTAAAACAACTCTTTATAACTTTAACTAAAAAAGTTTTGGATCTTAATTTAACTTTATTTAAAAAAGTTAGGCGTATTACTTTAACTTTAACTTTTAAAAAAGTTAGTGGTCATACTTTAACTTTAACTTTAACGAAAACAGAGATCAAACTTTAACTTTAACTTCAAAAAAAGTTAGTGGTCTAACTTTAACTTTAACTTTAACTAAAACTAGGCCTTTTGCCTAACTTTAACTTTAACTTTAACTGAAATAAAGGGGGGTGTCTTTTCTCCCCGGGCCCCCCCGCAAAAAGGGACCGCCGGCGGAGCCCCTGAAGAGTGTCATACTCTTTCCTATTATGTACTCTTGGTATTGTGTGACGTAACAGAATCTAGTACAATGAAACTGCGAAGAGAATAAGATGCAGTTGCAGAAAGGGAAACAAACCTCAGTGTTCAGAGGACTGGTCAATTTCCCCCTACCAATTTTTCTCTAACGGTACGTGGAACCCCCTTTAAAATTGTTTGGCATTGTCATTGTCAACAGGTTTATGTAGCTGTGGCTCAAACTGTAAACGTTATTTTAGTCGACAAACTGAAGTTATTTTGGTCGAAACAGTGACTGTATTTTCTCACCATTTTTGTACATAATAGGAAGAGTATGACACTCTCCTTATTGCACATGTCTTGGGCCTTGCGTCCAATGCGAAGCGCAAAGTAGGCCTTTTATGTACGGTTTTGAGGGGGGGTACCCTCCTCAACTGAAGGCCCCGTACTCAAGAGGGAGGGTACCGCCCCCCTCAGTTCAGTACCCCGTCTTCAGTTGAGGGGGTGGGTGGGTACCCCCCATTTCAAGACACTAACAAAGACTTTCGCTGATGTGCTGAACTGAGAGGGGGTATCCCCCCTCAACTGAAGACGGGGTACTAACCTGAGGGGATGTATATACACCCCCCTCAGTTGAGTACGGGGTATCGAACCGAGGGTGGGTGGGTACTGGGTGGGTACCCCCCTCAGTTGAGTACGGGGTCTT
Organism: Trissonchulus sp. WLG1_4; assembly: GCA_030248245.1. Taxonomy (NCBI): domain Eukaryota; kingdom Metazoa; phylum Nematoda; class Enoplea; order Enoplida; family Ironidae; genus Trissonchulus; species Trissonchulus sp. WLG1_4. Next base: position 13,822 of record JASANF010000300.1, read on the forward strand.
CAGTTGAGGGTTGGTTTGGTACCCCCCTCAAAAGCGTACATAAAAAACCTATTTCGCGTTCCGCATTGGACGCAAGCGTCCAGGCATAATAGGGCGAGTGCGTACATGTAACAGCACTAAAATTTTGGGTACCCCTCCCCCCCCCCTTGGTGGGACCCCCCCTCCCCTGCGTCAGCTCATTTTTGACCCCCCCCCTCCAAAAAATGAAGCAATTTTTACCTTTTTTTGACCAAAAAACACCGATTTTGACAATTTTTGGCGAAAATTTTGGTATAAATCGCTTAAATTTCCCAAAAAAATGCCGATTTTTTTATATTTTGGCCAAAATTTTACTCCCGCCGGGACTCTCCCCCCTCTTTACCACCTGGCGGGACCCCCCCTCCCTCCCCCCGGACCCAATTTTGGGGGGGGTTTTCCCCCCCCCATCCCCCCCCAACTACATGTATGGGCGAGTGTCATACTCTTCCTTTACTCTTGGTAGTACATAATAGCAATATAAGTTGAGCAACTATGATTTCGCGCCACCACAACGGAATTTGCTCCTTTTAGGGGCCCACTTGTTTACAATGCAGTGTCAAATTGAAAATCGAGCTTTGAAAATTTTTTGTTTTTCAAATTTTGATATATATATATATATATATATATATGTATATATATATATATATATATATATATATGTATATATATATATATATATATATATATATATATATATATATATATATATATATATATATATATATATATATATATATATATATATATATATATATATATATATATATGTAAGGCGACTCGTTGCCGCTCCTACTAATGGCCCAAGCGGGAACGGGGGTACCAGCTTCAAGGAAGGGTCGTTCTCTCGCCCCTAGCCTTAACCACACCGCCGGCGGGGCTTCCAGGGCCCAATTTTTCGAAAAAAATGTTCTCCGTTTAAGTCCTCCGTTTAAAAGCTCTCCGTTTAAAGTTCTCCGTTTAACATTTTTCCTTTTTTTCGAAACCCTCAAATTTGAATTTAAACGGAGACCGTGGATTCTGCTAAATGCAAATTTTCGAAGCTCTCCGTTTTAGTTCTCCGTTGAATTGTTCTCCGTTTAACCCTTTCATGCCTGGACGGGCCATATGGCACCAACGTTATGAATACTCTATCTGGGTCTATTAAACTTGGCTAATTTGTTCCAGTCAGCTAATCCTCGAACCTTTTTTTTACCAATCGTAGATCTTTGTATTTAGCAGCCAAGTTTTACTTCTACTGCCATACAACAAAACCTATGCTTAGTTAAGCAATGTGAAAATTTGACTTTTTTTCATCCCAAAAGTAGTATTTTCTTTATGGCCACATTATGCTAATTAATCGCAACTCCGGCAGTCAGCTTTTTGTGCATCAGATACAGCGGATATTGTAGTTTATTTTTAGCATTCAACTATGGAAAGCGCACGGTTTCTGTGTTAATACTCTAAGGTGAGGTACATACAAAACGGTGCGTCCTAGACCCTTAATCGACTGATTATGTTTTGTTCACCATTCATTTCTCTGTCGAATGGCGGTTTCGCGATCTCTCTACGACGCACGTAGCTCGAGCAATGGCCAAAAAACTAGAGGGTGTCAGAGTCCAGCTGCCTTTGCAGGGAAAGTCCCGGCAGGAAAGGGTTAAAGTTCTCCGTTTAAAAGTTCTCCGTTTTTTTAAACGGAGAACTCGCAATTTTTAGAACAATTATTTTCGGAAGAATTCTAAAATAGAACTCCAAAGTTCTCCGTTTAAATAAACGGAGAACTCGCAATTTTTAGAACAATTATTTTCGGAAGAATTCTAAAATAGAACTCCAAAGTTCTCCGTTTAAATAAACGGAGAACTCTAGTGCTCCTTTTATTTAAACGGAGAACTCTAAAAATTTTAGAACAAGTATTTTTGGAAGATTTCTAAAATAGAACTCAGAGTTCTCCATTTAAATAAACGGAGAACTTCAGTTTTCCGTTTATTTAAGGGGGTAATGTCGCGAAAGCAGTCAATTTTGCGCGACTGTAAAACTTGGCAAATATTTCTGCCAAGTTTCAGCAAAATTGGTGCAGCATTTATAGTTTGCAATGATGTCGCAAAGTCGGAAAAGTGACGTTTTGAAAACCTATTCACATTCCATATTTTGGTCACATTTATCAATCTTTCTGTTTCGTTTGTTTACACAGGCTGATAGCACATATGTTGTAGTTTATGCACACAAAATTTAGTGCAAATTGCTGTAGCGGCTGTGGAGTAATACTTGTTTGAACAGTGAAACTGTACGTAAACTATTAAGTAGTAACAGCAATAATGATAAATTGTGAAAAATGAATGAATGAATGAAAGGCGTTACTTGATTACATATTTCCTTGACTTCCTAATTATTCGGTATTCGGCCGAAAATTGACTTTTCGGTACCGAATACCGAAGTTTTTCGGTCGAAAGCAGAATACCGAATTTTCGGTACATTCCTAATTTTAGTACAAGTGGCTAAAGAAAGATCCTTTCCATAATATTTGGATTTTTTACAAACAGTTTGCGCCACAGCTCTGAATCATACAATTAGCTGTTGAGGCTGACAGTTGGTACGGTTTTTTACATGTTTTAACCCCAGGCATCTCCCCCAGTTTTTTAAAAAATAACTAATTAACTTACTAAGTAATTAGCTTGAAAACAATCGCACCGAAAATTCAACATATTTTCTTGTATATTAAAGGCAAAGCCCTCTGAAAATGTCCACAGGTGAAACTTAAAAAAAGTGAGACAAAATGCCTCTGGATATTGACTTTTACAGTGCTGTGCCAAAAATTCGTGCTGAGGCTTTCTTTGTAACTTGAATTCTGTGAGCGCAAAGTTCGCATAGAAATCACGAATTCTGTGAGCGCAAAGTTTGCATAGAAATCACAAAGACTTCGAAACGCAACTACCACCTTTATCCTACAACGTTAAAGTTATTTTAGTGTTGCAATTAGCAAACTCGCAGAATTGCATTTTAGTGTTGCAAATAGTAATTCGTAGAGAAACTGAAAAAGATCCAGCACAGCCATTAATTAAACAAGCAAGTTCTCCGTTTAAATAAACGGAGGTCGCCAGCTCCGTTTAAAAGTTCTCCGTTTTTAAAAACGGAGAACATTTAAACGGAGAACTGTTGAAATAAAGACCATTTTAATCGGAGAACATTCTAAATTAAGAACATTTTTCATTGAAATATCAATTTAAACGGAGAACTAGAGTTCTCCGTTTAATTAAACGGAGAACATTTAAGGGGGTAATTGCGTTTTTAGGTGTTTTTTTAAAAAGCCATAGCTCAGCGTTTACAGATTCAAATCACAAGCGGTCTTTTGCATTAGGTAGAACAATATCTTTCCTAAATGTATGCCATGCCTTGAAATTTAACCTGTTATATTCTTTCCGGTATAAGCGACCAAAGAAAGGTCCTTTCCAAAATATTAAAATTTTTTACAAAAAGTTTGCGCCACAGCTCTGAATCATACGATTACCTGTTGAGGCTGAAAGTTGGTAAGTTTGTTGACATGTTTAAAATCCCCAGGCATGTCCCCCACTTTTTTAATAACTAGTCAATTTTCTGAGAAAATAGCTGAAAAGCAAACGCACCGAAAATGTAAGATATTTTCTTGTAATTAAAACCCTCTAAAAATGTCCACAGGTGAAATTTCAAAAAAGTGAGAGACATGCCTGGGGATTTTGACCCTTACAATACTGTCCCAAAAATTTATGCTCAGGCGTCACTTATAACTTGAGTACTGGTGGCGCAAAGTTTACATAGAAATCACAAAAACCTCGAAAACGCAACTACCACCTTAAACGGAGAACTTAAACGGAGAACTTCGAAAAACTGCAATGGAAAATAGATAAGTTCTCCGTTTAAATTCAAATCGTTGGCTTCGAAAAATTTAAAAATGTTAAACGGAGAACATTTTGAAATATGGGCAATCATATAGATTCGCCGTTTAAATAAACGGGGAAGTCGAGTTCTCCGTTTAAATACACGGAGAACATTTAAACGAAAAGCTTTAAACGGAGAACATTTAAATGGAGAACTTTTAAACGGAGAACTTCAACGGAGAACATTTTTTTCGAAAAATTGGGCCCAGGTATGATGAGTGGGGTCTTCCGTACGGGCCGGGGTTGCCGGACACCGACGGGAAAGGGGGCTTACCTAAACTATGGGGCAAGGCGCAGTAGGCGCAGATCACAGAATAGGCCGCCCAGCCGGAATATGCCTCCCGAATATGCGGGGAATTGCAAGCAGCAGGCGCTAACGGCACATGCGGAACACAGGGGTGGCAGGGCCTCTCTAGTCCGATACTGCCTGGGGACTGTAAATAGCTATTGAAACGGCAGGGATCTAAGCCAAAACTGTCCAGAAAGGAACGCGAACGAATGAGTAAAGACAGAACGTTTAATAAAAACACAGACGGGCCATTTTGGCCGAAAAACAGGTTAGTATAATACGAAAGCCGGCCAGCTACAAAACCTGACTGAGTATAATCCTTACAGCTACTTTACAGTAAAGGCAGACTAAGCGTACACGCGCACGAGAGAGCGAGTACGGGGAGTAAGGGAGGTGGAGGGAGGGAGGAGTAAGGGAAGCGAGTGAATAGGGAGTAAGGGAGGCTCTCCCAGGTATGATGAGCGGGGTCTTCCGTGCGGGCCGGGATTGCCGGACACCGACGGGAAAAGGGGGCTTACCTACTGCACGGGGCTAGGCGCAGTAGGCGCAGATCACAGTATAGTACCTCCCGCTAAGCCTGAATGGGCTTCTCTGAGCGGGGCAGCAGATGGTGGGGGGGCTGGTTACGGCGCATACGGAACGCAGGGGTGGCAGGGCCTCACTAGGCCGATACTGCCCGGGGATACGCGACAAGTCTCGGCAGGCAGACCACCACACTAGTCTAACGCAGAACACCACACTGACGGTTAATTCTCAATCCTACTGTACAACAGGCCAAGCCAAAACACACACGCACAGATGAAATGTCAAGTATGTATATAATGTTAAATTAGAGTGAGCGCATATTCATAAATGTGTAATATTAAAAGGTAAGTGAAATGTGATTAAGGGGGTAAGGGAGGGTTTCCCAAGTGAAGCCTTACAGATCTTCCCCTCCTCACTTAATTGTGCTCCTGCACAATTAGGCAAGAAGCGAGAAAACCGTAAGCCGACACAGGTGGGGTGTTGGGAGTGGAAGTAGGGTGAATTTTGAGAAGTTTAGGAAGAATTTTAAAACCGAGAGTGCTCTTCCCCTCCTCACTTATGAATTTGACCACACAATTTATACCCAAAAATATATATACCAAAACATTATATATTATTACAAAACATGCAAAGTACACAATATCACTATACGAATCACGGATGAGTAGGCACTGAGGTTGGTTAGTTGGACGAATTTGACGAATCTACAAGGCATTGATTAATATACACGAGACACGAGTTACGATCACAAAAGTTCAAATATTATGGCAAGGTGAGTTCAAAAAATGGCAAAAGTTCACAGCTTCAATACAAAATCTACAAGGTTCACAGTCTATACAGTCCGTACAGTTCACAGTTCACAATCTTCAGGCGTTCAATTTGCGTCGCGGGGGTCGGGTGTCGCCATAAGCGCCGCAAGAAAAGGCAAGGGGGTAGACAGTTCGCAATTGAGCTGTATCACGCATAGTTCACCGTCCGAAATTGAGCAATATCGCCGAGGTAGGTGTAACGTAGTTACGGCGCGGCAGCAGAGGTAGAAGGCTGCGGTTGAGCGCTGAGGATTCGATCGCCGGTCCAACATTGGGTGGCCTCCAGTTGGGCGTGACACGTCTGGCAGGCGTTCAACGGTGCCTCATTGGCTCTCGCTTACGCCGCCATCAATGCACTGCACTGCGCGATAGACTGTTGTGGCATGGGCGTAGGTACATATTACACATACAGTATATACACTACCAAAATCACAAATAACACTAGATCAAGTACACAAGTATAAGCACACGAATAAAGCATCAATAGAACAAGGCACTCACAGGGCAAAAACAAATTACTACAAGTTACCACAAGACCAATACAAAAATAAAGCACACATACAAAGCATAGATACCAAAATACCCGAATAGTAGAATAGAATAGTAACACGAATCAAAACACAAGGTAAGTGACATAGCACTAAGGCAAACATGGCGTACACAGCCGACAATAAAAAATGAAAAATATTTTTGGGTTTTATAAATACAATGTGTTTCTGTGTTTTAGATTATATGCCTTTTTTTGAAGAAAGAAGAAATAAGAAAAATGAAGAGGTTGCAGAAAAATGACAAGATAACAAAAATACCCGAACATTATGCATAACACAACAATACAAATATGAATATATTTTTTTGTTTACATGTAGATCTTCATTGTCTCTTTGGCGTAGTCAGTAGGCATATTTGAGCGTCTTTTCGCATAATAGGTGACAGTTCACTGGCTACGGCCTAGCGACTGAGCAGCTTGCGTTCGCGGATGATGAGTGGATCGGGTGGAGCAAGTAGCGTGAGTAGAGCGAGTGACAATCGCGTGGGTCACCTCGCGCTGTTGCTCCACGGTAGGGCACGTAGGCGGGTCCCGTGTCGACGATAGGACCAGTGACCCTTTGGAGACCTGGGTCATTCGCCTCGGGCGTTTCAGGCGTGGGACCTCGATACGGAAAGGAGTCGTTTGCTGAACAGATGCCGCTACGCCTTCCGGTCGTACGGTGGGCGTATCCATCCGTGGCGGCCACTGTTGGTGCTCCTCAACCTCCACGTCGGACAATTGTTCGATGATCGAATGAGGTAGCGAGGCGGATTCTACCTGCATAGGTCGCTCCTTTTCTTGTTGTTGGGACACCCCTTTCGACGGTTTAGGATCTTGTCCCGCTGGGCGTCAATCGTCCCGCGTGTCAGTAGGGTCCCGTCGTGTTGGGTCCTGAATCGGGCTTCGTCGGTAGGTCACTCGTCCGACATTATGATATTCATGCCGGTCGGGTTCCGGTGGAGGCGTACGTCGCGAGCGTCCGCGTCCCCTGGACCTATCGCTCCGAGCTCGGGGTGGCTCATGCTCTCGCCCGGCTTGGTGCCCATAGGATCCATGACGAGTCGGGCTGACTCGTCGGTGATGTTGTTCCTGCGGTTCTCGGTAGTCCCGCTCTGGTTCACGTCTGAATTCTACTTCTCCAGATTCAGACACTCGAGATAGAGAGTTGGCGTAGTACTTCTCGTAAAACTGGCCAGTCGAAGCAGGTTCTTGAGGTCCGTGGAAGAACATTACCCGTTCCTCCTCTCGGGTTCGACGTTCCTTGTCTTCCTTTTCCTGCATCCGGCGTCTCTAATCCTCTTCTTCTCTGCGCCGTCGTCGCTCTCGAGAGTCGTCACGTTCACGGTGTTGGTGAGCGTCCGGTCGTCTTTGAGGACCTCCATCGTAGCATCGTAGGCCACGGTCCGGTCGCTCAGTCGACGCTTTTCGCTTTTTGAAGTGACTCTCTTTATGTTTGCGATAGAAGTCTTCATCCTCTCGTCGGCCTTCGTACAATCGCGGGTGCGATTTGTGCTGCTTTCGCGCTCAGAGTGGTGGGCACGCGCCTGAGAGTGACGCTCGGTGCTTCGTTCTTTCCCTCGGCCATGGTCTCGCCGAGGTGGCAGTCTGGACCTCAAGTCTCCCTTTCCTCGCATGGATGGAATCAATTCCCGCAAGTCTTGCCGAGGTCTACTGGTTGACGGTCTATCACGATCGTCTCTGTCTCGAGGACGATATCCGGAGGGTCGGTAGTTCTCACGGCGTGTTCAGTCTTCTTTTCTGGGTGGTGGATCTAGGTGATGTCGTTTGGGTGGGTGAGGAGGTATATGGGGGACCTCCACAGATCGAGCCAGTTCACCCTCTTCCGTTCCTTCTTCTTCAACTGTCAACACCAAATTTTCCACATAGGATTTAGGTCGATCAGTTTCTTGCGGTGCTTGCTGTTTCTTCTTCTTCAGTCGCTTCATGGTATAGCGCGGTATGACAAGGACTTTGGACGAGCCATCCTGTTCGGTATCGTCCTGTGTACCCTCTCTATCCAAGGTTACTGGTCGAGGCACCATCGTGTAGTGAGAGGACGGGTTGTCCAGCACCTTTGGTCCATAGAATGGCATCAGATTGTCTGGGGCCAGAGTTGCATGGGTGATGGCATTCCACGGCATCAGTTTGAGCCATTGTTGTTTCTGTCTGGCTGCTCTTCTTCTGGCAGATCCTCTGTCTGATTCCCGTTTGTAGAACAGTCCAGCGGCTGGATAGTACAAAGCCGAAGGGTCCGCCGCTAGGGTTCCAGCTGGGACAATATTGTCAGTCAGGGCTGGGCTTGGGTTTGCGCTCTTCACCTGAAAGACATGGTAAGGCCATGATCGCTCTCCTCCCGTTGTTTCATGTAGAGGGCATGGCTGATTGTTGTTGTAGTTCCACATGGCCAATTCTATTCGTCGGTTTACGACATCCATGCGGTGCTGACGCTGACCGGTAGGAGCTGGAGCATCCATCGGAAGAATCTGTCTGTTGACTTCAAAGTCATCCGGTCCCTTTTCGAGGAACCACAGACAGATCTCGGTGTAGGCCAGACCGAGGTAGTTTTCACCCGTCGCAGCGATTGGGTTGTGGGTGTACCCCACGTCTTGCATTCCTCCCGCTCCCATTAAAGGATCGAAGACCGAGAAGTAGCTGAAGAGCTTGGGCATGTTCTCTTTGAGAACCTTCTTGGTCTCCTCGTATTGGTAGAACTGTTCCCAAGCGAGTAGTCGTACAAATGGGAGACAGATTTCCCGCCAGAACTCTTCCTGTTCCGGGGTGTAGCAATTTCTGAGGGCAACGGCCCACATTGCTGCTCCCTTCTGAAGGATGAAGGCTCATTTAGATTATCTGCCTTGATGTACTCAAAGGCATGGTAGGCCGTTGGGAATTGTATGTCCCAGCCGTACAGATGGAACATTCGGGGCAGAATAAAGTCCAAGGACAATGGGTAGGATGGTAAGTCTCGGTTGTCTATAAGGTTGTAGCCGTACTTCGGCGCCTGTTGCTGGTCCACTCGTGGGTCTCGGTAATACAGCAGAGCGTAGACGTCCCGGATAGCTCGGTACCCAGCTGTTGGAGCCACGATCAGGTTGAAGAGGTTCACGAAGTACGTTCTTGCTCCGTGTGGTTTAGGCAGGAGGTGTGGGTACAGGTTGATCTCCGGGAACACCTTTACGACTAGGTCGTATTCGGTTCTTGGGAATCCCGTTCCCCGTCCCATCAATGCGATCGATTTGTGTTCGATCAGCCCGTCCTTCATTGCTGGCAAGGTCAGCTTGACGAACTGCGTAGGCATCAGGCCTCGCGCTCTACCTCATCGTTTTTGGGCTGATTTCACTGTGGAGTCGGTCCCCGTTCCAGTTGGTTCAGGGGTAGACGTCTTCGTCCCTGGTTCCACGGTGGTGAAATAGTCCACTTTTGCCTTGAGCCAGTCTGGGTTGTCGTCGATCGTTTCTTGGACGATCTGTTCCATTAGTCGATTGGCAGTTCCCAGCAACTAGCCACGTTCAGGTTGAACCAGTCTGTCAGTCTGATTCGGATTTTGTTCAGCCACGGATGTAATGCTGTCGCCATGCTATCACTGGTCTTCGGCATTCGCGCACTGAGATAGGCGTATTTTTTATTTAGTGCAGATGGTCGCACATTGAGATATTTCCGGATATCGGGCATGCACTTGTGCGTTCATCTGGAAGACCGTGAAGATTTCCTTCATGGCAAGGGACCAATTGTAGCTTCACCGGTCCAGGATGTATCTGAGGAAGAAAGTGACCAAGGCCTTGTCGCGGAAGGTAGCATCGTTGCTACTCAGCGCAACTCTCAACCATTGGACATAACTTTCATCCGTCAGGGGTGCCTTGATGAGTGGGTTTGCATTGAACGGCAGTTCTGGTCTGTTCGGTACCCATTCAGAGTAGTCCGACAGGTCCATGAACTTGGTCAGAAGGCCGTGCTCCCGTTCTCGCCGGAAGTTTTTTTTTTCGGCAATGAACTTGGGTAGCAAGTTCGTAGGGGGTTCCGCCAGCTTGTTCTTGTCTAGTCATCGCTACTCCAGGAGCAGGTGGATGCAGTGGTTTAACAGTAGTCGGAATCGAGCTTTGGCCGCTAGCTCTATCCTTTCCTGTTTGTCCCTTTTGTCCAGCTTGGGCCGAGACGACCGTTGTTCCTTCGTCCTGGGGGTGGCTCCTGAGACCCTGAGACTTCTAATCCTTCCGGTTCTAGTTGGACTTAAGGATTCTTCATTGCCAGGGTTTCCTGGTAGGTGTTATAGGTCTGTCGCCCCTTGGCTCCTTCAAACTTTTCCAGTTCTTGCTCTAGCAGCTGGTGTCTTCGGGCGGTTCTCAACGCTGCGTCTCGTTGGTGTTGTATGTGCAGCTTATTTGCCATTTTTCTGAACTCCTTCATTTTTCCTTCATCATCCTACGCACAGCTGCGGTGCCACCGTTTGGATGGACTGCTCAACCAGTGGCGTGTTCGGAATTATGATGCTGACCCCATAGACAATAGTGTCTGGGTCATGAGCCGGTGCGTACACGTAGCGATAATACTGCGTGTCAGGCAGTCCCAGTTCAAATTGACGTCGCACCACGAGTCTCTGCTTCCCTTCGACCATTTGACAGGCGACAAACTGGGCATGGGCTTGGCTCTGCTCATGCTTAGTCGCTCGAGAGGTGACTGGGGCAGTGACTATGTACCCATAGAAGGTACCCAGGTGCTTACTGCCGATGCGGTAGGTGCGGAGCTTCTTGCTGTTTGGGGAATTTCAGGTTGTTGGCAGCATAGACCTGCATTCGACCCTTGTCCGATTTAATGGTGTAGGGGATTTCTGGTCTAGCTTTCCATTCCCAGCTTCCGTCACTACTGAGAGCTCTGGGTGGTAGCGTAACCTTCCGTGAGGCCGCTTCTGTCAGATCGTCAGGAGCTTGATCAGGGCTAGCCATGCTGAGTCTTTTTGAGCTGAGCTCTGTTTTAGTGACCTTTGCCGGTGTTGGTGGCAATGCTTGCCACGATGCCATTGGTCGTTTCTGAGGCATATTCGAGTTGTAGCGTCGCAAGAGAGTCCAGTACGCCTCGTACATGTCCTGCATTCGACGATAGAGCTCCCCGTAGTCGTCTCCGATGAAGGTTTTGTCGTCGTGTGCAGAGCCTTCCTTGCACATGTCTTCGTACGCTGGTACTGCCTCTCCTCGCTCCAGCTTCTGTTTGTACTTCTGGGCCCAATTTTTTGAAAAAATGTTCTCCGTTCAAGTTCTCCGTTTAAAAGTTCTCCGTTTAAATGTTCTCCGTTTAAAGCTTTCCGTTTAAATGTTCTCCGTGTATTTAAACGGAGAACTCGACTTCTCCGTTTATTTAAACGGCGAACCTATATGATTGCACGCACATATTTCAAAATGTTCTCCGTTTAAGTTCTCCGTTTAACATTTTTAGATTTTTCGAAGCCAACGATCTGAATTTAAACGGAGAACTTATCTATTTTCCATTGCAATTTTTCGAAGCTCTCCGTTTAAGTTCTCCGTTTATATGTTCTCCGTTTAATTAAACGGAGAACTCTAGTTCTCCGTTTAAATTGATATTTCAATGAAAAATGTTCTTAATTTAGAATGTTCTCCGATTAAAATGTTCTTTATTTCAATAGTTCTCCGTTTAAATGTTCTCCGTTTTTAAAAACGGAGAACTTTTAAACGGAGCTAGCGACCTCCGTTTATTTAAACGGAGAACTTGCTTGTTTAATTAATGGCTGTGCTAGATCTTTTTCAGTTTCTCTACGAATTACTATTTGCAACACTAAAATGCAATTCTGCGAGTTTGCTAATTGCAACACTAAAATAACTTTAACGTTGTAGGATAAAGGTGGTAGTCGCGTTTCGAAGTCTTTGTGATTTCTATGCAAACTTTGCGCTCACAGAATTCAAGTTACAAGGAAAGCCTCAGCACGAATTTTTGGCATAGCACTGTAAAGGTCAATGTCCAGAGGCATTTTGTCTCACTTTTTTTTAAGTTTCACCTGTGGACATTTTCAAAGGGCTTTAAAATACAAGAAAATATTTAAATTTTCGGTGCGATTGTTTTCATGCTAATTACTTAGTAAGTTAAATAGTTATTTATTAAAGAAAAACTGGGGGAGAAGATGCCTGGGGTTAAAACATGTCAAAAACCGTACCAACTTTCAGCCTCAACAGCTAATCGTATGATTCAGAGCTGTGGCGCAAACTGTTTGTAAAAAATCCAAATATTATGGAAAGGATCTTTCTTTAGCCACTTGTACTAAAAATTAGGGATGTACCGAAAATTCGGTATTCTGCTTTCGCCCGAAAAACTGGTATTCGGTATTCGGTACCGAAAAGTCAATTTTCGGCCGAATACCGAATAATTAGGAAGTCAAGGAAATATGTAAATCAAGTAACGTTTTTCATTCATTCATTCATTCATTTTTCACAATTTATCATTATTGCTGTTACTACTTTATAGTTTACGTACAGTTTCACTGTTCAAACAAGTATTACTCCACAGCCGCTGCAGCAATTTGCATTAAATGTTGTGTGCATAAACTACAACATATGTGCTATCAGCCTGTGTAAACAAACTAAACTGAAAAATTGATTAAAGTGACGAAAATATGGAATGTGAATAGGTTTTTTTAAACGTCATTTTACCGACTTTGCGACATCATTGCAAACTATATGCTGCACCAATTTCGCTGAAACTTGGCAGAAATATTTGCCTTTAGATAGATTTTCGAAATATAGAAAAACAATTTCTAACATTTCAGTGAACAAGTTTTACAGTCGCGCAAAATCGACTGCTTTCGCGACATTACCCCCTTAAATAAACGGAAAACTGAAGTTCTCCGTTTAAATAAACGGAGAACTATAGTTCTCCGTTTATTTAAACGGAGAACTCTGAGTTCTATTTTAGAAATCTTCCCAAAATAATTGTTCTAAAATTTTTAGAGTTCTCCGTTTAAATAGACGGAGAACTAGAGTTCTCCGTTTATTTAAACGGAGAACTTTGGAGTTCTATTTTAGAATTCTTCCGAAAAAAATCGTCTAAAAATAGCGAGTTCTCCGTTTAAAAAAACGGAGAACTTTTAAACGGAGAACTTTAAACGGAGAACAATTAAACGGAGAACTAAAACGAAGAGCTTCGAAAAATTGCATTTAGCAGAATCCATGTTCTCCGTTTAAATTCAAATTTGAGGGTTTCGAAAAAATGCAAAATGTTAAACGGAGAACTTTAAACGGAGAGCTTTTAAACGGAGAACTTAAACGGAGAATATTTTTTTTCAAAAAATTGGGCCCTGGTAGATTTCGTCCTCATCAGGCCGGTATTGATAGTGTTCCGGATCCGGTTCTTCGTATTCGATTCCGATTCCTCTGAGGGCGAGTCATCCCGCTCCCTTGGGAATTTTTTGGCCTTACAAATCCCCGGGTGTCGATTGACGAAATTACGCACTTTAGCCGTTAGTTGGCGAAGCTTTTCTTCATACCGCTTTTCGAAGTCTTCGCGGTTGACTTTTGGTCGATCCGGTCTCGGAAATTCCAAACCGTCCGTGATCATTTCGGTGACTTCGTCCCGATATTTGAATTTCTGGGATCGGACGAAGTTGCAATCCCGTCGTCGTGGGTCCTGTCGGTGTTTCTTCTCAACTGCCTGTTGGGCATGGTCCAGTTTCGTCTTCATTGAACCCATGGGTAAACGGTTCACAGCGGTGTAAATGCGGCAATCCTGCATTCGTTCGTAGGACTTGCCTGACGACTTAAGTGCCGTGTCAATAATTGTGGCTCGGCTGGTCATGCTTGCCAGCAGACCTGTCATAGTGACAACTTCATTGAGCTTTTCACGAGTCGGCACAAACTGGACCATCTTGATAAACAGGTATTCCAGGGCTAGCAGGTCTTGTCAGCCGTAAGCAAAAATGTCCAGGGTGGTGATGGGCTGTTGTCCCCATTTGGATGGCGGGATATTGCTTCGGCCCTTTATGACCTTTTTCACCTTTTTCAGGTTCTCGTCGGGTCTGGTGTCCAGACCTTGCACATTAGGTCCATCCCAACGTTCTGGTTATAGTACCCCAGGCAGTCCTCCGCGGGGTGGGCAGGCAGATCCGGGTCCGCAGGCGTGATATTTCCGACGACCATGAGCGCTCCAATGGTGCGCCAGAGTTCGGACATTCCAATGAAATTGATGCTAAAGTGTCCGTCGCCCATGAATTTTGCCCATCGGAGGTTGTCATTCTGCACCCCGATTCCCAGGAAATACACACAGTTTTTTGGGTGCTTCAGGTGATACAAGAACTTCATAAAAGGTCCGTAGTCAGTCAGGGTGGCCAGAATCACTCCGACCAGAATGACGAAGCGGTGTTTGCGCACCGGATCGGTGTGCGAGACAGGGCCAGCCAGTTGCAGAACCGTGACCATTTGGTCCTGGGCTAGGCCGAAGGCTTTACCGGGGTAACCCTCGGTGTCCATGATGACATAACTGTCCACCGGAGATCGTTTCATTTATATCCGCCAGTCGACCCACCAGTTCTGTTAGGCTGCCGATGACCGTGATCCTGTAGGCCTTGGCCTACTGTTTGTAGTTGCCAATGCACCTAGCCACCAGTCGTTGACTCCGATTTCTGCGTCTTCGACGAACTGCTCGAAATAGCTGGCGGCCCAGAATGGCGTCGTTTTGCCACGGACCTTCTGGTTGGCAAAGTCCGCTCAGCGTACTTGGCACTGGGCCTGCGTGAGCAAATCGGGTAGATCGGCTTGGCCTTCGACAGCAGCCTGCAGTCTCTCTCCTGCAGCTTCAGAGTCCATGGACTCGTCACCCGATGATAGTTCGACTTCTTCGATTTCCCAGGAATCTTGGGATCCCATCTTTTCTGCTGCCTGAGTCTTCCCGCTGTGGTGTAGCTTTGGCCGCTGTTCTATCTTCTGCCTTTTGGCCCAGGTGGACAGCGCCGCTGCCGCGATCCCACCAGCGTTGGTTCCAATCACCATCACGCTTCTGAGAGTTGGCTCCGACCGCGTGAATGATGCCTTCGACGTCGACGGTCGGTTTAGGAGGGGGTCCACCGGATGGGAGAGCGTCCGCAGTGGGTGGGGCCTGGAAGTTGATGATGCCCCCACTTCCTTTGGCTTCAGAGCCCTGGCGGGTGCTGGTTTCTTCCGCATTGGCCTTGTCTTCCGTTCGTCCCGCTTGAGCAATTAATTGAGCAAATGTTCGAATTGTCAAGTAGTGAGCAAGTAGCGGCAGGACGAATCGGCAGATCACAGGACTAATCAGAAATTAATGTTCCCTTCATGGAAATGTCCTCAGGCAATTTGCAATACAATGACATCTTCACATCACTCGTCAAGCACAAGCAGCTATCTAACCCCACTACTCAAAAATTCTGAAAAATTTACAGCTTTATCGCTCAAATAGACATGGTTGACTAAGGCTTCATACGACCACTGATAAACGGGCAGGCTATCTAATGAACTGAAGACCCCTTGTTTTAGACGAATACACTCTTCCCCATAGTTTGTGTGGTAGGTTGTTGGTGTTGAACCCTAGCTATGCTCGGCCAGTCGTAGTCGTATAGGCTGAAAAAAATTGCGGAGACCGGATAAAAATCTAATATTCTGGAGATAGTGATCCTAGCTGAAGGTGAGTTGAAGGGTCTAGCAGGTAGTAGTTGGAACCACAGGACAGGAGAATTTTTGCAGTGGTTGTAAATAGTGGACACCATGAAATTTTGCACACAGGAAGCAAATGAGTTGTTTATTGGCGCAATTCTATATACATACAATATATGCATGGCAAAACATAGCAAAGCACAGCAAAATACACGGCATTGATGTTGAGGTAGGGATTCAACCGAGTCCGGTATTCTGAACGATGCCTCACCGAGTCCAGTATTCTGAACGATGCCTCATGGCCTCGCATATACCTCACAAGGTAACCCCTATTTTTCCTCGGGCTGACTTGAGTTACTCAGAGTCCGAAGATTCCAAGTTCGGGTCCGCAAAACTGTGGGTGGGCTTGTCCGTCTGCTGTTTTGTGCTGGTTCCGTCTTCCTTTTCGTCTTCCATATTTGGCTGGTCCATTTTTTCCTCGAAAGTCGGTGGTGGTCGAAGTTTTTTTAGCCGGTTCACGTGGATCGGGTTGAAGATCTTTTCCGTGTAGAGACTGGATGCGCACATTGTGCGGGCTGAGTTTCTCCACTACCCGGTAGGGTCCTTGGTACTTCTGTCTCAGCTTCGGACTTTGACCAGGCGGGATCGGGTGTTTAAAGACGTCCTTCACAACTAGATCTCCGACCTTCATTTCCTTCGGCTTGACCTTTTTGTCGTACTGGATCTTGATCTTGGTCAAGGCTTCTTCCACAGCTTTCTTCCCGATTTCCCAGCTTTTTCGCACTCGTTGGACGACTTCGTGCTTATAGCACTCTGTACCTTCTGTTGGTTCTTGGAACTTTTTCTTCATTATCGCAACGTCATCGGGCAGGTTTGGGTCTCGTCCGTGTAGCATGAAGAATGGGGTGTCCTGGATTGAGGCATGTACGGACACTTGGTAGGTGAACAATGCCCACGGTAACTTCTCGTCCAATTTGTATGTTTCTCGTTGACGTAGGCCATGATGAACTTCCGCAGGGTCTTGTTGAGGCGCTCCGCCACACCGTTGCACTGTGGATGGTAGGCCGTAGTCTGAAATTTCTGTGATCCGCAGATCTTATAAATCGCCTTCATCAGGCTGAAAATGAAGTTGGGCCCTTTGTCAGGTGGTACTCCATGTCGGGCTACGAAACCTTCCAAGTAGTGGCGAGCAATAGTCTCCGCTTTTTTGTTCCGCATTGGCCAAGCTTGTCCCATCTATTGAGGTGATCCACGATGACCAGGACGCATTTGTTTCCTCGGCTGCTCAGTGGAAAGTGGCAGACGTTCATAGCAACACGTTGAAATGGAGTCGAAACCGGTGGAAACAGCTTCATTGGGGTCTTCGGATTTCGGTTCACAGGTGCAAAGCGGTTGCAGACCGTACAGGACCGTATGTAGTCCCCTGCGTCCTTTTCCATGGTCGGCCAGAAGTATCTGGTTTTCAGTTGGTACATAACCTTTTTGTAGGCCATGTGTCCTCCGCCTTCGGGTGCGTCATGGGCTGACTTTAGGACTTCCTTCCGATAGCGTTCCGGCACGTAGAGGTTCCGGTGGGCCTCTTGACGTCTTTTGTTGTTACTTTTCACGTAACACCGGTACAGAATTTCTTGGTCGTAATCGTAGTCCGCTAGGGATCTAATGAAGGTGCGCCGGTTCTCGTCTGTGGGCTCTTTTTTTTTCTCGAAGTAGTCGACCATGGTCTTTGCCAGCGGATCCTTGAGCAGCTCGTTGTGCCATTCTTCATCCGGGACGTTTAGGATGGTCAGGATTCGTTCCGGCGGATACATTTCATCCGTCACGTCCATTTCCTCTTTGTCTTCTTCCGGTACGAAGAACATTTCGTTTTTGGGTTGAGTTGCCGGCTGTTTTTCCGTAGTTGTTGGACCTGTTCGTCTCCCTCAGATTCTGTGACTCCTGTCCCAGTGTCTGAGTTCTCGACGGTCTCATTCCGGGTTAGGCTGACCCGTTTCGGTGCCTTTTGGTTCCCTTTCACCCGTTTCTTGTTTTTCGGTGTTTCCAGCGGTTCCAGCGTAGTTCCCCCAGTAAAGGTTTCCGAGAAAGGGCATCGGCTACGTTGTTCTCCCGTCCCTTCCGGTAAGCTATCTCGTAGTCGAATTCTTGCATGGCTAAGGACCACTTTGCCAGACGACTCTTGGCTAGGGCTTTGTTATTGGCCCGAAACAGAAAAGTCACGGCTTCATGGTCCGTCACTATGGTGAACTTCCGATGGGTAAGATAATGTCGGAAGTGACGGCAAGCCCAGACCACTGCCAGTCCCTCGAGTTCGGAGATGGCCAATGTTCGGCAGATGCAGATTATTTTTGATTTTGCAAAAAATTGATTTTTCAAAAATCAGGCGTGTTTGAGCGACTACAAAAAGTGCTGCGGGCCATAATTTGAAAATAGAAAAATTTTCACGTCTGCATTTATATTATTTCTTTCATTGTGCAAATTTTCAACTCAATCGCAAACGGCAGCTGGGACCCAGATCCAAAAAAAGTAGTCGATTTCGCTACGCAAAAATGTAAGGTTTGCCCACACGTTTCACTTTTTCAAAAATTAGACCTTTCCTAGGACTGCATATTTCCGTTGAAAAAGTTACAAAAAGCCATACTCAATTTTTTAAGAAATTAAATCAAAAATTTGACATTTTCGAAGATTTATCAGCTTTGAAGGTTTTTCATTTTGGATTTGCTATTTTCACGGCTAAATAACTCAGCAAAACCTCAACGTATTCTTAAGTTTAATACATCAATTGAAAGCTAAGAAACCGCATATTTTAATGATATGAGTGTTCCTTTTATATGGAAACAAAAAATTTTCTGCTACGACTACGAAATTGTCCAAAAAATTTAAAACATTTTTTTATCACAATATGCACATCAAATGAAAGCTATTGTCATTTTGAACAACTTTCCTTCAAGACATTATGGTCAAAAATGTCGCTGAAAAAAATTAAACGCCAAAGTCGGTACCCCTGAGCGCCATTAAGGGGGTAGTGTCGCGAAAGCAGTCGATTTTGCGTAACTGTAAAACATTTTTAGAAAAAGATAAGATATCGTTCTTTATAGATTTTTAAAATATATGTTGAGGCAAGTATTTTCGCCAAGTTGCATTAAAATTGATGCAGTATACTGTTTGCAGTGGCGTCGCAAAGTCGGAAAAATGACGTTTTTAAAACCTATTCACATTCGATTTTTTCTTCATAATTATAAACGTATTTGTTTAGTTTGTTTACATAGACTAAAAGTACATATGTTGTAGTTTATGCACACAAAATTTAGTGCGAATTGCTTGAGTGGTTGCGGAGTAATACCTGTTTGAACTGTGAAACCGTGCGTAAATAGTGAAGTACTCACAGCAATAATGATAAATTGTGAAGAATTTAGACGCTTATTTTAAAATCAAAAGAAAAACGAACCTTCATTTTTATTTTTTCTTATTTGCGGCAAAAAACTGTGCGTCGACACGTTATGTGTGCTTCACAAGCTGGCCAATCTGATATCTGGCTCAATTTTTTGAATTATCATGTCCTTATTGTGTGATGTCTGGCTTACAATCGGTGATTGGTTCAAGATATTGGTAGATATTGGTAGTCTAGTCACAGGAAAAAATCTGATTACAAAAATATTACAAAAAAATTACAAATTTATTACAAACAATATGTAATAAATTTGTAATTTTTATGTCACATTTTTGTAATTTCACTGTGCAACTTTGTAATTTTTTTGTAACTTTTTTGTCATTTTTTGTAATAATTTTGTAATTTTTTTGTAACTTTTATGTAATTTTTTTGTAATTCGAGTGCAAGTTTGT
>JASANF010000302.1:0-11755 GCA_030248245.1 Trissonchulus sp. WLG1_4
TAGTGCATTGATTAAATTTGCTTAGAAATTTTATTAAACAGTAATTTACGACGATTATACTAACATATACCTGCAGTCATGCCTGTAATTGATTATACTAACATATACCTGCAGTCATGCCTGTAATTGATTGTTTGTTTGTCTGTTAGCGTTTGGACTTCATACAGTGACAATGTTACGTATAAACTTGAGATTCCAAGTTTGCAAATCAGGTGATCAGCGAGCTAGTGATCGATTTTTATTTTCAGCAAAGTATGTACAATATAGAATGCGCCCATCAGCCAATCAGATCGTAGCAGCCTCTTTCAGCTGCAACATGAGGTTACGTCATGTAACTTGATTGTTGGCGGAGCTAATTGAGTTAGCCGTTCGGCTGATAGCTATGTTAGTAACACTTTTACGCCCGATTTGAGTTCGTCTTAGGGCGTAGGATTTTTTCGGGTTACGGTGTCTGTGTTCGGTCTGCTGACCGGACAAAATATGGTAATAGTGGCTAGATTACGGTAGATTTTCATTTTTGGTCCGTACTGTGCACCGCATCTTATGTATCTATACTTCTGCCAAGCTGTCCATTAACGGGAGTACCATACCCTTACCCTTATGTACTTGTGATTTCAGTTATCTCCTTTTGGGTGTTATGTAAAGTTTTGAATGCGCACTTATACCTATAGTTTCTCTGAACAAAAAATGATAAATGCAACTCTGATTTAGTGTTTGCTAAAATACCTACTTGCCTTTAATCTATTTGAAAGACTGTACACTAATAAATAAATAAAGGAGTTATCTTAGTCAACATCATGTACATACAACACTCTTGATACAACACAAAACAAAAGTAAAAAAAAACTACGTCACGTTTAGTAGCACTGAGAGTACAAACGTGTCAATTTTGAGCATTTTAAATGTTCAACTACAAGGGTAGCTACAAACTTTGATGCAAAATGTAGGCCGTAAAATTTGAAAAATGAAGTTTAAAGAGTTCGCGGTCGGTAATAAACACGTTTTTTCAAACCCTCAAATTTGAGTTTCAATATGCACGCATATTGTACGTATGTAGAAGTGAAAAAACTGTCTGTACTTCCTAATACTCTACTGAGTTTTACATTTATAAAGAGTTTGGCGCTTTTAGAGACGTGTTCTCATCAGCAAATAGTGTGGATTTCACACAGCTGGAATTACATCTTTTGTGGCTATTGTGCAGTTAGCTAACCCGCTAAATCGCTGCAAAAAAACAAAACTACACATGTCTGTTTTGTTAATCAATGGCAATTTCTATGTGCAAACTCGAAAAAACTACAAAATCACTGGAAATCATGTTCCACTATTAGACGCTTCACTCTAAACCTCGATGGTCCAGTGATATTGTTCTCGCACGGGGTCCAAGAGGTCTCTGATTCGAATCCAAGTCAAGCTTTTTCATTGTAAGCAACTTTTTTGAAATTTGTTTGCGTGTTAGTTTGTAGTTAAAATAGCTGACTTGTGCATCTTTGGTATTCTAACGCCATCGTGTTTTATAGACGGGCTAATGTTTAAGTCGCTTCTGCAAAAAGGGTCTTGCATTTTTTGAATAAAGATGAGATAAAGACATTCTCACTACACTACAATAACAATATATATATATATATATATATATATATATATATATATATATATATATATATATATATATATATATATATATATATATATATATATATATATATATATATACATACTTTATTAGAACACTACTTATTAACATATTTTTTATGATACTACTTGACTGTCCTTGTAACTAATTTAAATGTTGTAAATATGTAACTAAGGAAATATTTAAAATATAGTCATGTGCACAAAATCGTCCCATAAGTACCCCCAGCATAACTGAGTGTCGGGTTAATTAGTTTAATAGTAGCAAGAGTACATACATAATAGCGTCTCACTCTATATAGAAGAAGAGTGAGACACTCTCCAGCCTGCCTGTGTTCAGAGAATAGAAGCTCGCTTCTGATTGGTCAGCCACATATTGCATAGAATGTCAACATGTAGCCTGAAAACGACCAGCGAATCTGCCTGTGCTAGAATACAGGCAGGCTGGAGAGTGTCTCACTCTTCTTCTATATAGAGTGAGACGCTATTATGTACTCTTGATAGTAGTGGTAGTTAACGTTTAGGTTCAGCCATTACTCTATAAATTGAACTTACCTCCATTTTTTTCGCAGAACGTGCAGTCGTTCGACTTGATGCTGCAACAAAAAATGATTAAAAGTAATTGAAGTCGGATCAGAATTTTTACTAATTACAATAGGACACATACAAATATACCTATTCTTGAACAGTAATAACAAGAGTACATAATAGTATCTCACCCTGTCAGATTGAGACACTAATATGTACTCTTGGTACTACGTCGAATCGAACGACAGGAACCGCACACAGCCTCCTACAGTAGCGTTTCCTTTTCAATGGCGTTTGAATAAGTACCTAACGTAGCTTCATCCTTCGCGAAAAGTGACGACCATGGTCGGAAAATGACATAAAAGTGTTTGTAAAAAAGTTAAAAAAGAAATCAACTCAATTTCTAATTTGACAATAGCAAGAACATATAATAAAGTTCTATGCACACATGCACACAGGCTTCTATTTGTAAAACACACTTGCTATATAGCGGATACTTACGTTTAGGAGAATATGGTTACCTACTACAAAAATAAACTTCTACATTGCACAGTTTCAACAAAAAAATAAAAAATGTCGAAGCAAAACTATGACAAAAATTATAAAAGGTGAAAGTTCTGTCTGTATTCTGCGTAGCCAAGTGAATTTTAACAACTTTTCAGCGCGACTGTTAAGAGTTCACCCGACTTTTGCCATAATTGGTTCGACTGCGCGCTTGTAACGACTTTTTTCGACAGTTAAAAACTAACGACACACACATGTAGTTCAATTTAATTTTGACTAAAATCATTTTTGAAAGTGTAACAATTTTTGTTGGAAAATTAGCCTCTCTCGCTTAACGGTCAGATGGTCATCAGGTCACGATTTTTTTTAGTTTTTTCGCCTTTTATTAAAAAATCAGCGAAACTTTTTATCATCAAGTTTATAGCAATAGCTGATAAATTGCTGTTGCTGTTTAAAGTTAATGCATTTCATTTGCTCCAATTAAATATTCCGTGCACATTTTTTGAAAGAGAAGTACTAGAAGCTGCTGGTTACCAATTTATTTTTCACGAATGACTCGGCAAATAATAACTGTATTTATATGAATTTTGAACCCTAAAATTTAGAGTCAGAATATTCCAAAAATTGGAATTCTGAAGGTTCTTTTGCACATTGTGTTGATAAAAAATTGTAAATATAGTAGGGTTATTTTTTGGGACAAAAAAGGAAGAAAAACAAAACCACAGTCACAAAAAATTACCTACAAAATCACTTTTTGGAGAGGTGCATTCTATGTTGCTTTTGTGATAATAGTGTGATAGGCTTCGTAGAGTACTTTAGCCATTTACGACGGCAATCATCGGCCAGTAGCTCAACGGTAGAGCGCTGGTCTGGACAATCAGAGATGGGTGGTTCGAATCTCCCCTGGGTTATTCTGATGATGGAGTTGTCTTTGTTTTCAGTAAGAATCGCTTCCTTGACAATAGAAGCCTCATTCATGTTTGCCCACTTAGGCGGAATTAAAGCCGATCCGGTGGGGAGGGGGAGCGGGCCTTTCTGTGGAAGAGCGAACTCAGGTTGAGGGAGCCATCTCCTCAAGCCATTGTATGATACTATGCTGTTCCAAATAGACTCTGAACCCACCGGCATCATTTTTGTCTGGCGGCGGTGGCGTCTGGATGTCTCTTGTGAGAAAGTTTGGGTCCGAGAAAACTTTTCGATACCCGCTGGCCGTCTCGCTCGCCTCGCTCTCGTCGTCGTATTCGTCGATGTCTTCTGGCAGTGGCTTGTAGTGGTCGTTGGCTGAGGCGATCGTCTGAAACTAAAAAAACATTCTTTCAGAATTTTTAAATTTTGCACTTCAAGTCCAAACTTTGGCTGAGTTTTGAACCGTCAATGGCAGCGTGTCTGGCTTCAATTCCCAAGCTTTCCAAAGTTATTGACGCTCCTAGCACTCGGCAACCAAAACGAGGTATCCTCATGAACTTATTAGTCACTTTGCGTCAGATCAGTCCGCTGGGTTTCAATACTCCAAGCTAGTGAAAACAGTGCATCAGCTCACTGCAGCTGCCTTCCTACTAGCTTCCCTCTGTTCAGTTTCACAGTAATTATATCGTACTATTAAGTGAAAAAGTTGATCATGCTTGTTTTTGGCTTGATTTTGCTCTTTTGAGTGAGAAAGAATAGCTGTCCTACCTGTTTGCTACAGTCACAGGAAGTGCATCGTCGCAAGGGTATTATGGTGGGTTCCTGAGAGTCGTCTATGTTTTCTCGAGTTGAAGTGAGTGCATTTGTACAAGACTAAAATAAAAACAATAAGAGTTAATGGTGTAATGGTTAATGGTTTTGCAAATAACTCATTTTAATGAGTTACGTAAACCAGATTTACAATGGACAATTGTTAAAAATGACGCTAAAGCCTAACCAAAAAGTGGAGAAAATAATGCTATGTATTTAATTACAAAAAAGAACAAATTGCAGCCATCAAGAGTAGATACAACTGGGAGCTGCTAAAAACACAACACCTGCTTTCTCACAGTATTTTCAACATTTTGGATCACACTTTAGCAATGTATCAGATTAGGATGTGGTGTGATATAATTTTGCCGGCTGAACGAACTCAGTGGAGCCTTAGGGTTGATTCATACTTACAGCCGTATGTCCGTTAATCCGGCAAAATTACGAAATAAATAATAATCATGCCACAAGTTACCTAATCGTATACACACACAGTTCGCGGCATGACTATTTCATAATTTTGTCGACTGACAGAAGATACTGTAGGGCTGTGAGCAGGCCTTACTTGGCAGTTGTTTGTGGCGGAAGTAGCGGAGTTTCGGCGACAAATGGCAGTGTTGCGTTGAGGTGATGGCGGTGTACAACCTGAAGCAAAACAAACTGACTCTTAAATTAGATTTGACATTATTATCATTATAATATTATAGTAATAATATAATATACTATTTAATAATACATATATAATATCATTAGTAATATTCGAACACAACATGGAACAGTTGCTATAGACTCTTAAGGGTGGATTTCACAAAGGCGGTTTTACTAAACCAGTGGTTTTACTTGCACATAATTTCATTACGAAATATCGTCTGATTCGTTACGAATTTTGTAGATTTTCTTGAACCATTGGTTTATCTCAGTTGAAATGTCAAACCTGCAGCGCAGTAGGTCTCTGTTCTGCTGAAATTTCAGCTGAGCTAAACCTACGAAAATTTAAGAAAATCTACCAAATTTGTAACGAATCAGGCGATATTTCGTAATGAAAGTATGTGCAAATCATGCAAAACGTACGTAAAACCAGTGGTTTAGTAAAACCACCTTTGTGAAATCCACCCTTAGGCTCGGTTCATATCTACTTGTTTTTAAGAACACGGCGACAGAGACAAGGACAATTTTCTGTCAGCTATTGTGCAATTTTGATCAAATCGCTTCGCCTAACTTTTTGCATACAAACTGGACTTAACCCCAACTTCTTTCGTGCAGAAAAATGGCTCATTTGGCTGTGTAGTTTTCTTGAAACTGCTGAGAACAACATAAATAAAGTGCTTAAATTTTGCACCATATTTTTGCACTAGTTTCTGGAAAAAACGGCAAACCTGACCATTAATAGTGGGAACAATGATGTCAAACGTCTCCGCACAACCATAGCACGAACGGGAATTCTAAAAAACCAAATTGCGTACAATTAAAAGTAGCATTCTGCACTTAGAGACATCGCAGTTACAACGTGACTAATCATTAAACACAACGCATTCTGTAAATTATTAATTTGCTAGATTCTCTAGCTGTAATACCACTTGTTACCTAAAAAGTCTGACCAGAAATGCTGAGCCCTGAGACAAAACAGGTGCCGTGATTTTTGTGACTACTCGCTGTACTGGATGCTTGCAATGCCATTCGTTTTTTCCGTAATGAAATCGCGTGTATCTTTTTATCTCAGGGTTCAGCAAGTTTTGGTCAGACTTTAGTTTGTCTCATACACCAAGACTTATGAATATGCATACTTTAGTGCTGCAGGATGCAACGCTGGGCAGGCTTGTGTCAGATGTGAAGGGAAATGCACTGGACGAGTTACTGTCCTGGCTGAAGGCTGAGTCATCCAACTCCGGATCGTCTCCGTAAGCACTGTCCAAGATCTCACCCGTCGATGCGGCGCGCTGCAAATCAGAGTGATCTTAGTCAATCAACTATGCTATATGGGGACTTTAATAGAGCTAGACTAGCTAGACAGCTAGACTTTAATAGTAAAAGTAGACTGAGGCTGGAATATATAACAAACTCTACCAAAAATGTTCGAAACTAAGTTATAGGTAAAGGTATATAGTATCAGAAAGACTTTGTACTCACTATAGGCCGACAGGGGTCAGAGGAAGAAGACAGAAAAGACAGAAAAAAAAGAAACGCAACCCCCCCACAGAAACGAAAGGGGAGAGGGGAACAAACCCAAGATCCCCGCCACCACAAAAACACAAAAAACAACAAAAAAAACAAAAAGAAAAACAAGAAAAAAAAAACAGGAAAAAAAAGAAGCCCAAAAAAACCCCAGTGTGAAGTATGTGTTACAAACGTGAATAGGCTTTAAAACCAGTTCTTTTGTCTTTCTATTCAAAACATTTGAATATACGGTCAAGCTATTTATAAAGTGTGAGTAGACTTCGCTATGCCTTTGGCTTAGAGATAATTGGTGTAGCCACGAATTTTGACGACGGTCGGTTGGCTTTTTCCCGGCGGGTTGAGTCTGTTTTCTATATTGCCCAAATTCTGTATATCTGCCCCATGTTGTGTTTATTTCATCAATAAAGGTATTATATTCGGTTTTTCTGTGTTTTCCTGATGTTTTTAGGCTTCTGTTTATAGTTTTACGTATTTTCATGGGTTTAGGGTAGTTTTTGGGTAGTGAGCGAGCTAAGGCCCTATCTTTTAGCCTAGGACGGAGACACTTCGGTTCGGACTTGGAATCTAGATCATAAGAACTTCACATGGCGAGGCTGCCAGTCCGAATGTCGACGTCCGAGGCTGAAAAATAGGGCCTCAGTACCTATTTTTCCGGAAAAAGCCCCCCCCCCCTAGGCGTTATGCTGCCCAAATTTTTCTGAAATCTCAGACTTTGTTCTAATTCCTGTGTGTAAAATTTTCCTGTGATTTTTGGAGTGTAATTCAGCCAAAATTTTCCCAAAATTGCGTCTAAATTCACATGAGCCTAACCAGATCTCCCCCTCGTCGTAGTTCTGTTTCGGAAGTCCCTTTTCGTCACGAAACGGAAGAATTGTCAATTGCAGAGCGGGTCAGAAATAAGAATAAAGAAAAACACGGCTCAGTTCCAATTTTAGACGCAGTTTTGCAACCACCTACCCTCCCCAAGCCTGTGGAAATTCCAAAAGTCGAAAAAGTAGACCCCGAATTTTTGGGCTTAGGCTCTCAGTTTTCGGAAGGAGAGGAAGAAGAATATAAGAAACCCCTCCCCAACGACCTGAAAATGAATTTTCAGGAATTTTCACGCCGTGATTACATCGCAGCGTTCAAAAACCTCCCCCCTTTTCAGGGCACCGGGACAACGACCAAAGTTTCGAACTTTGTTCGAAATTTTGAATCGTTGGCCCGCATCAATGGCGTTCCAGAGAACGCCTGGCTGCCGCTCATGTCCAACTGTCTGGGGGATAAAGTTTTGACGCAGATCGGCGAACTGGGGATGCCCGATTCTTACGAGGGACTTAAAGCCCTCCTTTTCCGAATTTATGAGCCTTTCCCCACTACAAAAGAACAGTGGGCAGAACGTTTCTTCACCCGTTACCAGCGCCCTGCGGAAAATTCGCACACGACATCACACCCAGCTGCGGCCAAGTGAATCGAGAAAATGCTCCAAGCGCATTATTGTACAATTGAAAAAAGGCCTGAAACCAGAGCTGCGAGGAAAAGTTATCGTTTTGGCGGATCTAAATTGGACCGGGACTGGTGACTGCCAAAGCCTTTAGTTTTGGAAAATTGCGCTCCAAAGCATTATTCAGCAGCTAACTTGACAAAAAGCGGAAACCAGGCGTTCTCTGGAACGCCATTAATGCGGGCCAACGATTCAAAATTTCGAACAAAGTTCGAAACTTTGGTCTTGTCCCGGTGCCCTGAAAGGGGGAGGTTTTTGCAAAACTGCGATAATAAATTTTTTTTTTTAACTAAAATTCGGGTAACTTTTTGACTCTTGGAATTTCCACAGGCTTGGGGAGGGTAGGTGGTTGCAAAACTGCGTCTAAAATTGGAACTGAGCCGTGTTTTTCTTTATTCTTATTTCTGACCCGCTCTGCAATTGACAATTCTTCCGTTTCGTGACGAAAAGGGACTTCCGAAACAGAACTACGACGAGGGGGAGATCTGGTTAGGCTCATGTGAATTTAGACGCAATTTTGGGAAAATTTTGGCTGAATTACACTCCAAAAATCACAGGAAAATTTTACACACAGGAATTAGAACAAAGTCTGAGATTTCAGAAAAATTTGGGCAGCATAACGCCTAGGGGGGGGGGGGCTTTTTCCGGAAAAATAGGTACTGAGGCCCTATTTTTCAGCCTCGGACGTCGACATTCGGACTGGCAGCCTCGCCATGTGAAGTTCTTATGATCTAGATTCCAAGTCCGAACCGAAGTGTCTCCGTCCTAGGCTAAAAGATAGGGCCTTAGCTCGCTCACTACCCAAAAACTACCCTAAACCCATGAAAATACGTAAAACTATAAACAGAAGCCTAAAAACATCAGGAAAACACAGAAAAACCGAATATAATACCTTTATTGATGAAATAAACACAACATGGGGCAGATATACAGAATTTGGGCAATATAGAAAACAGACTCAACCCGCCGGGAAAAAGCCAACCGACCGTCGTCAAAATTCGTGGCTACACCAATTATCTCTAAGCCAAAGGCATAGCGAAGTCTACTCACACTTTATAAATAGCTTGACCGTATATTCAAATGTTTTGAATAGAAAGACAAAAGAACTGGTTTTAAAGCCTATTCACGTTTGTAACACATACTTCACATAGTGCAAAAATATGTGCAAAAATTTAAGCACTTTATTTATGTTGTTCTCAGCAGTTTCAAGAAAACTACACAGCCAAATGAGCCATTTTTCTGCACGAAAGAAGTTGGGGTTAAGTCCAGTTTGTATGCAAAAAGTTAGGCGAAGCGATTTGATCAAAATTGCACAATAGCTGACAGAAAATTGTCCTTGTCTCTGTCGCCGTGTTCTTAAAAACAAGTAGATATGAACCGAGCCTAAGGGTGGATTTCACAAAGGTGGTTTTACTAAACCACTGGTTTTAAGTACGTTTTGCATGATTTGCACATAATTTAATTACGAAATATCGCTTGATTCGTTACAAATTTGGTAGATTTTCTTAAATTTTTGTAGGTTTAGCTCAGCTGAAATTTCAGCAGAACAGAGACCTACTGCGCTGCAGGTTTGACATTTCAACTGAGATAAACCAATGGTTCAAGAAAATCTACAAAATTCGTAACGAATCAGACGATATTTCTTAATGAAATTATGTGCAAATCAGGCAACACGTACGTAAAACCACTGGTTTAGTAAAACCGCCTTTGTGAAATCCACTCTTAAGAGTCTATAGCAACTGTTCCATGTTGTGTTCGAATATTACTAATGATATTATATATGTATTATTATATATTATATTATATTATTACTATAATATTATAATGATAATAATGTCAAATCTAATTTAAGAGTCAGTTTGTTTTGCTTCAGGTTGTACACCGCCATCACCTCAACGCAACACTGCCATTTGTCGCCGAAACTCCGCTACTTCCGCCACAAACAACTGCCAAGTAAGGCCTGCTCACAGCCCTACAGTATCTTCTGTCAGTCGACAAAATTATGAAATAGTCATGCCGCGAACTGTGTGTGTATACGATTAGGTAACTTGTGGCATGATTATTATTTATTTGAGTAATTTTGCCGGATTAACGGACATACGGCTGTAAGTATGAATCAACCCTAAGGCTCCACTGAGTTCGTTCAGCCGGCAAAATTATATCACACCACATCCTAATCTGATACATTGCTAAAGTGTGATCCAAAATGTTGAAAATACTGTGAGAAAGCAGGTGTTGTGTTTTTAGCAGCTCCCAGTTGTATCTACTCTTGATGGCTGCAATTTGTTCTTTTTTGTAATTAAATACATAGCATTATTTTCTCCACTTTTTGGTTAGGCTTTAGCGTCATTTTTAACAATTGTCCATTGTAAATCTGGTTTACGTAACTCATTAAAATGAGTTATTTGCAAAACCATTAACCATTACACCATTAACTCTTATTGTTTTTATTTTAGTCTTGTACAAATGCACTCACTTCAACTCGAGAAAACATAGACGACTCTCAGGAACCCACCATAATACCCTTGCGACGATGCACTTCCTGTGACTGTAGCAAACAGGTAGGACAGCCATTCTTTCTCACTCAAAAGAGCAAAATCAAGCCAAAAACAAGCATGATCAACTTTTCACTTTAATCGTACGATATAATTACTGTGAAACTGAACAGAGGGAAGCTAGTAGGAAGGCAGCTGCAGTGAGCTGATGCACTGTTTTCACTAGCTTGGAGTATGAAACCCAGCGGACTGATCTGACGCAAAGTGACTAATAAGTTCATGAGGATACCTCGTTTTGGTTGCCGAGTGCTAGGAGCGTCAATAACTTTGGAAAGCTTGGGAATTGAAGCCAGACACGCTGCCATTGACGGTTCAAAACTCAGCCAAAGTTTGGACTTGAAGTGCAAAATTTAAAAATTCTGAAAGAATGTTTTTTTAGTTTCAGACGATCGCCTCAGCCAACGACCACTACAAGCCACTGCCAGAAGACATCGACGAATACGACGACGAGAGCGAGGCGAGCGAGACGGCCAGCGGTATTCTCGAAAAACCTCTCCGGGACCGAAACTCTCGCACAAGAGACATCCAGACGCCACCGCCGCCAGACAAAAATGATGCCGGTGGGTTCAGAGTCTATTTGGAAAAACAGCATAGTATCATACAAATGGCTTGAGGAGATGGGCTCCCTCAATCTTATTGCTCTTCCGATAGACAAGCCCGCTCCTCCCCCCACCGGATCGGCTTTAATTCCGCCTAAGTGGGCAAACATGAATGAGGCTTCTATTGTCAAGGAAGCGATTCTTACTGAAAACAAAGACAACTCCATCATCAGAATAACCCAGGGGAGATTCGAACCACCCATCTCCCTAATCGTCCAGACCAGCGCTCTACCGTTGAGCTACTGGCCGATGATTGCCGTCGTAAATGGCTAAAGTACTCTATGAAGCCTATCACACTATTATCACAAAAGCAACATAGAATGCACCTCTCCAAAAAGTGATTTTGTAGGTAATTTTTTGTGACTGTGGTTTTGTTTTTCTTCCTTTTTTGTCCCAGAAAATAACCTGATGATAATTATAATTTTGATTACCACAATGTGCAAAAGAACCTTCAGAATTCCAATTTTTGGAATATTCTGACTCTAAATTTTAGGGTTCAAAATTCATATAAATACAGTTATTATTTGCCGAGCTCCATTCGTGAAAAATAAATTGGTAACCAGCAG